>JBBPUK010000045.1:79646-99131 GCA_038094635.1 Tylopilus cervinicoccineus | reverse complement strand
CGCGATATTGCGCGCTCCCAGCACGCATATATAAGCCTCGTTGCCGTCGCTGTGCTGCGTGCGCTCAGTCCACAGAATGACCACCACACACAGCATGTCTCGCCCCCTCTCCACTGCAGAGGGTTTCGTATGTGGTGGCTTTGCAGCGTGCATTGCGGTGAGTCCTCGTCCCAATTTTCCATTCAGGTCGTTTCCGATATGAAAAAAAATTAACAGGTGACTTTCTCAAACCCACCAGAAGTCGCAAAGACGCGTCTGCAACTCCAAGGCGAGCTGGCAAAGACTGGCACCCAAAAGGTCTACAAGAACGCCATCGATGTTCTCGCGAAGACATGGAGAAACGAAGGCATCCGGGGTCTGCAACGTGGCCTCGGCGCGGCGGTGAGTCCACCTTGCCTCTCGTAGTATTGCCCTCACAGTATTTCCAGTACGCATACCAAGCAAGCACTTCGCTACCTTCATTTTTTTCGTGTCTGACCCCTTTCCAGATTCTTCTCAACGGTTCACGCTTAGGTATTCACTGTCTAACATGCTTGCTCGCGAAGCTAAAGTAATTTAGGATTTTATGAGCCTTTCCGTCGGACAATAAACCGCGCCATAGGCAGGCCTGTGACCGATCAGATACCTCTAACATCTGTAGCAGCTGGCGCTGTCAGCGGGGCAGTTGGCGCGGCCATCGGAAATCCATTATTTCTCATCAAGGCTCGCATGCAAGTTCGTTCAGCTTTATAGGCTTTTTCACGTGCAAGATAACTGAATGTTCCAAAGGCCTATTCTCCTGCATTACCAGTTGGTGCCCAGCGCTACTATAAAAACTCGTTTGATGCACTCTCAACCATATTTCGAGCCGAGAGATTTCGTGGCCTCGTTCGTGGGATAGATGCCGCTATTCTTCGAACCGCAATGGGCTCTTCCGTTCAACTGCCTACTTACAACTGGGCCAAGAACCAACTTGTCACGAACGGTATCTTACCCGGCAATAGTATATGGACGTACCTGGCTAGTAGTTCTGTATCAGGTGTTTGTGTGGTATGTATGGTATTAAGGTAATGCGCGAACCAGTCTTCTGATGCACTGTATAGTGTATCGTGATGCAGCCTGCAGACACCGTGAGTCAGAAATGCGTTGTGCTACTTACTATGGTAACATTAATCTCTAGGCTCTCACTCGGGTGTATAACCAACCAACAATACGGTTACCTAACGGACGTTTGCAAGGTACATTATACAGGAATCCTATTGACTGTCTCTGGAAGACCTTCCAGACCGAAGGAGTATATGGGTGGTATAAAGGCAAGTAGATTTACCACTTGTCCTCAGTTGTGATTCATGTCCCTTCGGAACAGGTTCTACAGCACATTTTCTGCGCATTGCGCCACACACGTAGGTGCTAGCACGGGTGACATTCCACGATTTTGCTGACCCTATCCTATACAGAATCATTACCCTAACTGCCAACGACATCATTCTTGGTCTTTACAAGGAGTTTGTTATCGAGCGAAGGCTGTTTTAGACCCCCAGCCCATCTAGACGTCTTGTCCATGACTTAGAGGCTACTACACACATGATTAGATCTAATGGCACAAATGGGTTAACAGATAAATTGTCTCTTGGACAGTCATCTCACAGGTTATGATTTAGTTCGACGAATAGGCGCCCGAGGGGCTCGTAGCACAGTGGTAGTGCGTGTGATTCCAGAGGGGGGTATCCACAAGGTCATCCGTTCAATCCGGGTCGAGCTCAGTTCTTTTTCCTGTGGTCGGTGGGGCACCCTCAGATGACGATGATTGGAACCGAGAACATGTGCGTGACTATCGGTGTAGCTATAAAGCATATCCACAAGAGACTATTTGAGCAATGTCCATCTAGAGTTCTTTCTTGTGGTCAAAAATACTTCTCCACCCAAGGATCGGTCCATCCATGCTGACGTCTGTGAGGGAACTAAGTTTGTTACCTGATAAACCGTCCGGCGCCGACGCATCAGACTCGGATCACAGACAAGGGCGATTAACTCACAACATATCGTTGGCCGGGTACAAAGGAACTTTGAATGCAGTCCTCGGGTGCTGACATCCCGGGGACGTCCCATACAGTAACTTGCGCCGTCAGTTTGGACGGATACTTGTATGTTTTAGCATCCTTGACGACAATCACGCAGAAGGCCTTCACGTCGCGTGGGGGACAGATGGACTAACATGCATCAATACTATAGAGAGCTGACAAGTGAGACGCAATAAATACCTCGAGTTCTTGCTCAATTTCCTTCGAAACGACATCCCGTTCCTGGACAATTCTCTCCCGGATGTGTCGGGCTAACCAGCCGGCATTTTCGTTGCCAATAGATGACATGATGTTCTTGGCTGCCTCGGTATCCTCCCGTAGGGTATCGTATAGGTCGTAAATTTCATCCGGTGGACCATCTGATTGAATATTAATGTCTGGTAGTCATACATCAATGCGTGGCCAACCGTCACGTATGGGTCTGAATTTCGAGCCCGCACGTCGCTCAAGACACTCTGCATAGTCAAGCAGCCTATGCCTACGCTCCTCATAATCAGTCCATAGCCGCGAAGCATGCGATTCTCGCTTTGTCTGTGGATAGTGAGTAAGCGAGTTAACAAAAATTCTACTTGGCACACCTTCCACTGCGTGCTCAGTTTCAATTCCTCTTTAGCATCATGCGGTCCCAATCTCTGTTTCTGGCCGTCGATGTCCTCGACTGATTCCATGTATGCAATAGGATATGCCTATTCAAATGTCAGAATCCAACACTTGGAACCACATATAGTTACACCTTTATTACTATGAGCATCATGACAGCGACATTGCCGCCATCTGCTGTCAAGCTGTTTAGTGTCGCAATGAACGGACCATGTTGCAAGCCAAGCTTCGCATGCCACGGTGCCATATGAGTTGAATTCCCGGTCAACAAGAGAACACTGGAGTTGTAGGCTTCCAGAATTTCAGAGCCTTCCTTTCGTTCTGCCGAGAGCTACAAAATGATGAATTGGAGCGAGCGATGGTCAGGATGTATCAAACTGACCTTTGCACCCACTACGGCAATTTTCCGACCAATTTTTAGTTTTCCCTTTATTATGCCCCGCGCTAGCGGGGAGTCGATTCGCGCACGTAGCCGATACCAACCATCGGTTACCTCGAGCTCAGGAGGTGTTTGAATTGGTGTAATATTGTGTTCAGGACTGCTGGCAGGCCAAATTATACCTGAGACGCACAGCACCATCGGCGATTCAGCTGATGCATCCCTAGTTGTTATCAGCCGTAATAGTGGACGGGAGGAGCCATTCAAGTCCCGTTCATATCTGACAGCGTACTTAAACTGCGAGGTCTAAGTCTTTCAGATCAGATTGCTGACCTGTACATTAACTGACGAATAACTTCTGGCCAACACCAACGTTTCCTCAAAGGATCGCTTTCGCCCATCGGATCAAGAGCAGCCATACCAGCCAATTTCCAAAGAACTAGTGACCAGTGGTTGTCAACCCACGGTTGATTAGCAAGCGTGCAACCCTTCGCGTGGAGTTCTTCCAGCACGGCTAAACGACCTAGGGTAAGTGACGAAGACGAATCGGGTAGACTTGATAGAAGGCGAGAACGGGCGGTGAAAGCGTAATAGGGGGCTGTCCGAGGGTCCACTTGACTGAGCTCCTTGAAATTTCTGGGGCGGGCCATCAGGATAGGGTGAACGAACAAAAGGGCAAGAAACGGACATTCCCATGTCTTCAAGTTGTTCAGCAGTGTAGACCTGTGGCCGGAAACCAGAAGCGGCGAGTGTTCGTCTGCCAGTAATAGGAGCTGGTATACAAACTTAAGTCGGGGGGAAATTCTATGCCCTGCACTCACTGAGATCAAAAATCCTTTTATCACTTTTCTGCTCGCTCGGACGAGGAGACGAGACTGAAGGGGGATATACACGGTTCGCGATTGCCTTTGAATTAGAGAGAAGCTCTGCGTTTTCATTGAGCATGGATGCTTTCGGAGTGGCAGGCTTGATGGCCACTTTGAATGGGGTTATAAATTTTGGTCTCATCATGGCACCCCCACGTCTGGGAGTAAAACCTAGTGGTTTTTGAGTCGCGATGTGATTCGCGACCAAAGATGGACGTAAGGGTGATACAACTGGGGTGAGCTGGGAGCCGTTAGCAGAGGAATGAGAGACGTGCAAAAGTGAAGTGAAGCCCAGATTCGATGCTTGTCGATGGGAAGGGACGGAAGGCGTTGTGTTTATCAAAGGTGATTTAAAAGGCTTTGTTTGTCCTTTGCTGGCTAAGCTCTGCATCGAGATGTGTGGTCTGGAAGGTACTAATTCTGCGATCGCAGATCTGAAGAAGGAAGTAGGAGTGGGCGTCTTGGGTGCCTGCACAGAAGAGTACGCGTCCGCGTCTCTTGCAGAGGAAAACGTTGCACGTGGAGGAGACACGGATTGGGAGTCGGGCTCGTCGTGTGCTGGGGGTTGGTCGGGAACCTCTTCCTGCCATTTCCTCATTTTCTCTTCGGCCTCGCGCAATGCAGTGGCTGACGGGACAAAGAGCGAGTTTGCGCTGCTACTCTTGGTGGATGGTCTCTGAAAGCCTGGCAGTGCTGTGGTAGCCGTGCTGAACCCAACGAACGCGTTGGATGAATCTGGGTTGAACCATGCGTCATAGTCAGCCTCTGGAAGGGCATCGTCTTCGTATTCTGGCTCGGATGTCCTGTCGAACGCGGATGCGGTCGTAAACGGTGCGTGTATGCGTGCTGGTTTGGCTGGCTGACAGGGGCAGAAAGGATTGTCGTCCTCGACGGGGCAGGAGACCCGAGTGTCTATGGGGTTGGTGTCGTCCTGGCCGCGGTCGCAGGGAGATGAGAGACGGACGCGTTTCGCGGGGGGCGAGAGGGACAAGGACATGGTGGTGGTGGTGGTGGTGGTGGTGGTGGTTGCGGAGGAGAGTGCGGATGCGTCACATGACCGAGGTCATGGAGAGATGGATCGCGAGAGGACAGCCGGTTTTTCCAAGCCATCCACCGACTCGCCGGGTTGTGTGTGCCCTGCGTCCCCCGTCGACCGCGCCGGTCATCGTCCGCCACTCTCCCCATGAACGGCCCCGCCCGCACACCAAAGCCTCCCCCTCCTGGCCCTGCCCCGCCCGCTCCGCTCGCATCTCCCCCCGCGCCCCCACTCCCCGCCGCTCAGCCTGCCGCCCCCACCGCACGTCCCCCGGTCCATCCCCCCACAGTCAACGGTACTCAGAAAGCGAAGAAAAAGAACGATGCACCCGTCGATCCCGCCGCCATGTACGAAAGCCTCAAGAACCGCATCGCAGCCCTCGAAGAAGAGGAGGTTCTTGAAGAAGAGGAGGAACATCGGTTTGGTTTGCATAACACTCCCCTTTCATTCTCCTTCTCCTCATCTTTCCGCAGCCGAGGAGGCCGTCAAGTCGGTCAAAGGTATGGGCGAGAATGCCATCCACGCCAAATACATCGAATTAGTATGTGCTCGTGATGAACGCACGCTGCCTTCATCCATACCTCGGCCGATCTAGTTTGCGGAGTTCAAGAGGCTCGAACGAGATCATGCAAAGGAGAAGCAAAAGCTGGTCAAAGACAAGGATGCCGGTTCGTCCAGCTCGAATCTCGCGCCGTTCCATCCCTCTCACGCCAATACTCGAAGCCAAGGGCCAGCTAACAAAGGCCAACCAGACCAAAGCCAAAATGGAGAATTTAGCACGAGAATTACAAAAGGTCGTCCTTTGTATCGTATCCCAGTATATCGCTAACAACGTGTGCAGGATAATAAGCGACTCCGGGTGCGCATTGGTGCCTGTGACTTCTTCCTGACATTTAACAGTCATCCAGGAAGACAGCAAACGTCTGGCACAGTGTGTCGAAGAAGCCCAAGAAGAGGTACCGAAGCGCTTTTCAAGCCCGTCTACTTACTTGACATCCCTTAGATCGTGCAAATGAAAAACGACATGGCCAAGCAAGTCGACAAGGCAAAAATGCAAGATATTAAGTACCGTGAAATGCCGGACATAGTTGTAAAGGTCGTTTGTCGTTATCGTGCAGAACTTTTCTTCAAAATTTCGCGCAAAACCAAGCTATCCAGGCTTTTCAATGCCTGGACAGACAGAATGGAAGGGACGGCCGCGAAAAAAAGTGCAGCTACAGGTACTGGTGCACCTTCAAACGGGTCCGCAAAATCAGAGATTGCGAGTACACACTCCTGGAATTCCACCAGTACATCGTCCATGCAGTTTATATTCTCCCACAATGGCCGAACACTCGATGCAGACAATACGCCGGAGGAACGAGGAATGGAGGACGGCGATGAGATTCTTGCTGTAGAACTCATGGATCTTACTGAGGGATCCGGTTTTGACACTTGGGTAAGTGGCCGTGAAAGTAGAGAGTGCGGGTTCTCACATTGGTTTTTAGGACGTACTACCTGAACACCGACGCCAGAAACTCAGGAAGAACTGGTCAGACGACCCCATGCAGTAAGTTATGAATCGATCTTCTAGTCGTTTTCTGAAAATCTACATAGAGCTAAACGTTCCCTAGAAGATATTTTCGATACCGTGTACGTCGTTGTGAATCATTGTCCTAGAAACCTTACAAAAGTTGGACAGCGTGCGGGAGCGCCTGAAAGAAGTACTTCGCCAGTATGAGCTTCGTGAGCGGCATTTTGAGTGCGTTATTCGATCGAAAGAACTTGAAGTATTACTTTCTCGCGCTCGAGCCGCGGAGCAAAAGCAGCTTGCAGACAGTGAGAAGAGTCGAGCTGACAGGGCAGACGAAGAGGTTGGCTACTATGCTTTATTGTGTGCCGTCTCTATGAGCTAACAGAGTCAGGCTCGACGTCTTCGAAAGGAGCTCGAAGATGCACAGAATAACCAGACAATGCTCATCGACAAGCTCATCGCATGTTGTAAGGAGGTAAGTACGACCTCGTCATCCAGCGTATTGCTCGCATCAACGGACAAACAGCCAAACGCTGAGCGCACGCAGCGTCTGTTTTCGTCACTTCGAGAAGAGCTCGAGAAGCGAGGTAAGGTGTTGGACAGTAATGGTGTAGGCCGCTGAATGTACGTGAGCGGGTCCGTACAATACACGCCAGACAAGCGGCTACGTACAACAATATGTGCGAATCACATCGGGCGAGTAGTCCAGCTAAACCAGAGAACAGCGTCCAGAGTATGCGATGTAACCAAGGCCAACGACAACGGAGAAGTAATCGTACAAAGTGAAAACAAGCGGCATATTTTACACCAGAGTGTCCAATTCTCCTAGATTCACCACGTATCCAGACTTGGTGAAGGTCTTGTCCTTGACAGACTCTAATCCCTCTCCTGCATAGGTAACGAGTGGAGAAAGCTCGATCTCGACACCTTTATTCAAGCGAGCACCAGCATTTTCCAAGAACCGTCGGTGCTGATCCAAAAGGTCGCGGCGGCTGGTCTCTGGATCATCTGACCCGGTACCAGGTGCATTCTTTAGGGGACTAAATTCCTCCTTCCGAGCCACCTCGAGAACGGCGAAATTCTTTGTGAATGGGAACACATCGAATACAAACAACTCAAGCTTCATGCCATTTGGCTTGCTAGGCTTGATGGCTTCACCAGTCTGCAAGTCAATGGTCGGAATCTTCTTGCGTGCGATGTGATAAGCTAGCTCATGTTCAAAAGACCCGACGGACTGAAGGAAGGCAGTAGTATAAAAGTGATTGGCGATGTTGCCAGCATTGAACAGGAGTTCTCCGGTCTTTGGATTTTGGAGTTCAGCTTGCTCTTTGGTGATTTCCGAGTACTCCACAACGCTAAACTTGTCCCCCCGCTGGGCCACGACGCCGACTGACTCTGTCGGTGATGTTTTTGGTACCACCTTGGCAGCGCAGTCGGCCTGTCTGGCTATGCAGTAGCCAAGAAAGACAGGATCGGCAACCTTGACAAGACAGTTGTCGACGCAGTAGGCATGAACATACTGGATGCCGCGATCGACTAGGTCAGATAAGACCGTACGTGACTTTTCGGAAGGGGACAAAGGAGCGCGAGTAGCCGCATAGAGGCCACCGTTGCCATCAGGAGCAACGGCAACATGAGATGGGGTATCGAGGATAATTTTACCCTCCATAGTAAGGCAGGGTAGCGTACCTAGACAGCGGGCAGAGTCAGCTAGGATGGAGTGCATACGATCAACAACAATTGCCTTGCTCAAAAATAATGACGTTGTTCGCATTGAGGCCAAAATGGTTGTTCTCGTTGAAGAAGGATTCCGTGTCACGGCGAGTTGGACCGCTGGTCATGACATACCAGGGGACCACGACGGAACCCTTGGGTTTTCCAAATCGGTCCTCGGCGACTGTCTGGAGACGAGCGATGCGTTCAGCTTGGTACTGAAAGAGGGATTTGTGAGAGGGGAGGCCGATGTCATAGCACCCTTTAGGCGCAGAGCTGCCGAGCCTGGTGCCCTGGCCGCCAGCCATCAAAAGGACGCCGACCTGGCCGTTTGCAACGGCCCGGAGACCAGTTTGGTTCCATTCGAGTGTTTTGGTGGGATCGGCGGATGCGGACGCGCACGCCCCAACGGGAAGAGGCTCGATGGAGTCGGCGCCGTGTCTGGGGTCGGGGGCGTTCTTCTCTGATGAAGTAGCCTTTTCGAAAATTCTGTTTACGCGCTCGACATCGATGCTCTCGAGCTGATGGGTGAGGGCACTACGCTCCACGTCTGAAAGCTTTGACCAGAAGGTGAAGAGGTGGGCCTGGCCAGCAGCCTGATATCTATCGTGGATATTATCGGCGGCCATCGCGCTGAGATCGGCGAGAGATGGTATAAGGAAAGAGAGTGGGGAAAGGTGGGCTGGGATGGGGGAGGGAGACCAGTATTTAAACCGGTTGCATTCCCATTCGGTAGCACCCGAATGGAACCCTACAGCCGACAGGTACGTGCAAGAACGCAACACGGTGCATCGCTACCTCTCGGGGTGGGCATTGACTGCTCGTCTTGACCTGGACCACCCCAAGTCGAGTCGTTCAACGTTCAACGTTCAACCTCCGCCGTCACCCCAACGTGACTCGCTAACGGCGGGTGTATGTAAGTAGTCGGTCAAGCGAACCCGTAGAACTCACTTTATCCTTCTGTCGTAATCAGAGACTGTGCTTCTCGCAGACTCAGTGCAAGCCCAAGGTGCTGGCCCATGTGGCATGTCGATGGGAAAGGGAGCCGGATAGAGTAGCTGTACCTTAGGCGCGGTGTATGGTACAGTACTTTTTGAAGCCGGCGAGAGGTCAGACTGATCTCTTCCAACTGGACCAGACAGCCGACGACCGGCTTGGAATGACTGCACAGTGGGCTTTCCCATTCCCATCCCCATCCCCATTGCTGCTGATTGCCGTCGCAGTGGCCCACATGCGCTGCGTCTGCCCTGGACACGTCCACTGGGCGAGCCGAACAACAGTCCTTGTCCAAACGTGACAGATGCTGGTCCCGAATAAGTACGGCACAAGTGTCGTACTATTCCATGATGCTCATCATTAGACACATGACCTCGGAAATGCAGCGCCTGAGCTTCCCAAATGTGAACCAACGTCTATAAATACAGGCAGGTCAACTTCCTTCGTGGCATCGTTCGTCTTTCTCCTCTCCTCTCCTTCGTCCACTCACTCGTTTGCAATGCGGAGACTGCTCACCTCAGCGCTCGCAGCACTTTCCTTTACAAAGTGTGCGCTCTCCTTCACGCCTGGCTTTCCTTATGGCTCCCAGAAAGTCCGTGGTGTCAACCTTGGTGGTTGGCTCGTCCTCGAGGTATGTACATAAATGCTGTTGTCGCGTGCATTCTCTCCAATGATGCGTAGCCATGGATTACTCCAAGCATCTTTGACAACACGGGAAACAATGCCATCGTCGACGAATGGACGTTTGGTCAATATCAGGACCACGACACGGCGTTGGGCGTTCTCCAGAACCACTGGAATACTTGGATCACCGAAAGCGACTTTGCCGCCATCGCTGCTGCAGGGTATGAAAGTATCTCTTTAGGTCCTAGCGCGACTGTCAACCGAGCTCCACAGATTGAATCACGTACGCCTTCCAATTGGCTACTGGGCATTCGAAGTCGGTCCTGGAGAACCGTACATCCAAGGACAGTTGCCCTACTTGAAGAAAGCAGTACAATGGGCCGGAAACCACGGTTTAAAGGTCATTATCGATTTACACGGCGCGCCAGGGAGTCAGAACGGGTCTGTTTTCTGTATTTCATATGTTTCATGTCGCGTGACGCCGATTATCTTCATAGGTTTGATAACTCTGGTCACAGGATACCATTTCCCACCTGGCAATCAAACCAAACTAATATCGATCGGACCAACAACATCATCAAAACGATTGCCTCCATGTATGCTGGTCAACCAGACGTCGTGCCCATCATTGCACCCTTGAATGAGTGAGTCGTTGGTGTGCAGGACTGCAGGGATTTACCCTTACTTATAACGCCAGGCCTGCCGGATTCGATGGCTCAGCCGTTCTCGATGCTGCGAGACAATATTGGCTTGACTCCTGGGGGAACATAAGGTGATCTTGACATCTCATCTACATGCTGCACAGGTGTTCATGTGACTCCACAGATACCCATATGGCACAAGCCAGACAAGTAACACCGTTGAGCTCATCCACGACGCATTCCAACCTCTCAGCTACTGGGCTGGTTTTGAGACCCCACCTAAATTTGATGGAGTAGCTATGGATACCCATATTTACCAAATGTTTTCTGATGCCGTGAGTATACCCAAGTGCCTATATCTCGAGTTCTCTAACAGAAAGGCTATTATTAGGACAATCAGATGTCTCAGCAACAACACATCAACGCTGCATGTCAGACTCAGTCTACTCTCGCGGGCTTTGATCTCTGGCTTCTAGTGGGTGAATGGACGCCCGCCATGACAGACTGTGCCAAGTACTTGAACGGGCGTGGCGTTGGTTCGCGTTATGCGGGCACTTATCCCGGCTCTACAGCAGTCGGGAGTTGTAGTGGCCTGACTGGCAGTGCATCCACCTTCAGTTCGAGTTACAAGACATTCCTTCGAGAGGTCTGGGAGGCACAGGTCATTTCATACGAGAAGGCTGCCGATGGCTGGTTGCAGTGGACGTGGAAGACGGAAGATGCTGACGAATGGTCATACCAGGCTGGACTTCAGTACGGATGGATACCCCAGGACCCGACCAACCTCATGTACCCCGACATCTGCGGGTGACTTAGCTTTACATCATCTCTCGCGACTTCATGTAGTGGGTGCAGTTTGGAAATTGGTAGATTTCAGGCGACGTACATAATTCAGAGACGTCAAACAACGCAACAGGTTAGAAATGACGCTGAACTCAGGCTCCTGCAACCCCATATTTGCGAAGCGTTGCTTGCCAATCACCAAGCTCTCCTCTGCCCATCGTAACTATAGTCGCTTTGTTGCCAGAATGTGGACCGAAAAGACGATTTGCAACCCGCCTGACACTCTCAGGGGTGACTTTGTCAATCGCGGCTGTCATGTCTGTCACGGGTATCTTGCGTCCGTGCACGAGAATCTAGAATAAATGATTCAGTTCATGTCAAAGCACGCCAACGTTTTTCTGTCCCACCTGACGACCGAGGTCCTCAACCTCAACTGCCCGACTCTCCAACGCCATCATTAAGCTGGACTGGAGTTGATTTTTCGCGCGCTGGAGCTCTATCTCTGGCACGCTTTGATATATCAGCAGACTAATCTGGTGCACAAGATGGGGAAGGATTTGGGCGGGAGTATTACCCTGCTGTTTGGGTATGTTAGGCACAAAGGACGCCCACAGACCAAAGAGTGATGAATCCGTGTAAATGTGGTGGAAGGATGCGCAGTGATCTATTTGAGGAAAGTGGTTGAGAATGTGCGTGTATAACCGGGAATACATCCCCTTTCCGGGACCACCTAACAAGAGTGAGAAGCGGAACATGCTAGGAATGTGTGAACCCTACCCGCCGAGAAGCTGCCCCCACCCCCGAGAAGCATCTGCATTGTCGCGAGCGTGTAGATATCCTCATCATGGATACCAACACCCTCGAATGCGAGGTAGAGGTGATCAAAATCTGTCGTATGACTGGGGATATGCCTGGTACCACCAACATAATGTGACTGCGAGTTTAATAGACGAGGTGGATCCCTTGAAGTAGAGGTTGGATATAAGTATGACGACGCGGCACGTGTGAGTGATTTATATATTGATGGTGACGAAGACGGCAGAAGATGCGGTGGTACGTTTTGAACGGTTGATGGACGTGGAGAGGGTGGCGCAAAGGGTGTCAAGGGTTTGAGCGTCGAAAAATGCTTGTCGACGAGTTCAACCAATAGTTCATGTTGCATTCCAGCGCCCGCTATGACCATACGCTCCGGACGGTACCAATCCGAGATACACTGACGCAGCAGGTCACCCGTGATGAGACCGATGCGTTCATCCGGGCAGACCAGTGGGTTTCCAAGGCCTTTTCCGCCGTATGCGACTCCGTGGAGTATCTCAGGTAATACCATGTCTGGTTTGCTGCTGACCTCCCGAAGTTCATAAAGAGCAGCATCTTTCTGGATCTCCAGTTCCTCAGCCAGGAAAGCAGGATTTAAGACCGTGTCTGAGATCAGCGAGAGTGCTAGGGGGGTCGCCTGGTCAAAATGAGATGACTGGTACATAATGGATTCTCGGGAGGATGAGCACATGATTTGGCCTCCAAGTCGGTCCATCGCTGCAGCCACGTTAGCTTCAGAGCAAGAATGTGTGGACTGCATGGCACTGTGTTAGTCATAGAGAAACCTTGTGATAACGCAATGGTCACCTTGAAGGCCATTCTGTCCAAGAAATGGCTGGCTCCCGACGACGATGGAAGCTCATAGCGCGACCCTGCGTCGATGTAAAGTCCTACAGACGAAAAATGACCGGGAGTACACTCTGTAGCGACCCGAACCCGGTTGGGAAGTGTGGTTATCTGAAACGGCGGCAACGATGCCTGGGACAGCTGTCGTTGGTGCAAGCGCACCTTTCCCTGGCGTACGACCGAGCCTGCTACCCTCTTCATGGTTGTGAGCTTTAAACAAGTTGTAAGCTTCTCACGCCGACTGAGTGTAGTCACCCCTTTATGTAAGAATGCTCTACTTAAAAGTCATGCTTTGAAGCATCAAATGAACGGCTGCAAAAAAAGACCCCACCGTGGTTCGAACACGGGACCGCACGATCTGCAATCGTATGCTCTACCACTGAGCTATAGAGTCACTACATGTAGAATTGCTAGACAGGATCCTGACCTCCCCAGGGGAATCGCCACACGACGCTAACATTCCTCACTCTAGTGAGTGTCCTCCCCTACCGTCCACTTAGCAAACTCCAGAACCTCTACTCCACCCTCTCCACCTTCACTTATCATTCCATGCTCGCGACCCCATTCACGCAAGGCGGCACCAACAGTGGCCTGTCCTCCGGTCGTCATGAATGGTTGATTGTACAGTGATGTTTCGTCCATTGTGGATCGGACAGACAATGTCTCGAAACCAGTGATCTGACGAGCGATAGCACGCTCAAGCCTTTCAAGGCCCTGCATAAAGGTTTCCGATGCAAGGTAATTCGGGAGGTCGGGGGCTTTCAGCGCGAGTATAGCAAGTGATCCAATACGACCGTGAAAGCCGGAAGATCCATGCACGTACGAAGCCAGCCGTAACCCGAGTGATCCAAAGTGGTCTTGGAGAGGATTATGGACCACAGCAACTGCCCGTTTCAGTGATACTTTTTCACCAACTTTCGCAATCAAGTCCTGGATGGAGCTAGACACCGAGGAAGATGGCTGGAGATCGGGTTTTTTTCTCGAGAGCAGGGGAGCATTATTGAGGGTGTCTAGTGGGCAGGGTTGGATGAAGCTCGGCGAGTGAACGTGTTCTGCGAGGAAGGCAGTGGTATGCGCGATGTCGGCAGCAAGGTGTGTGAATAATTCGTTTCTCGCAACAAAATCAGTTTCGCAGTTCAGCTCAATCATGGCCGCCCGAAGTCCCCCAACATTGAGCGTCTGGGATGACCTTCCGGAAGAGAGTACGCAAACACTAATGAGTCCCTCTCGTGTTTCGCGTCCCGCAACCTTGGCGGCTTTTTGAGCGCCGGAAGTAGTTAGATCCTGTTGCAACCATTCCAGTGCCGCCTCTATATTGTTCCCGCTTGCACTAAGCGCTTCCCGAGCCTTAGAAATTGGCACGTCCGTTAATTTTCGGAGCTGAGCCACAAGCTGTAACGAGGGCTTGGGCATGGTTGAATACAAGAGAGATTTCGGAGTGCGATGCATCAGCAGCATTCGCCCGCGTTCTTGCCGGGTGATGAACAGCAACATTGCGACGGCCAAGCTGAAGTGTTGGGGCGGTTGAGAGGGCTTCAGGGACCAGTGACCACTGAGTAAATTATACCTCACGTGACTCAAAAATCGCTGAAATGCCGAGACTCATATCATTGACCTCTCTGATGGATTTCGAGTTCAAGGTTCCTTCTACTGTTCCTCAAGACCTACTCCTCATACAAGACCTAATTGGAACCTTTCCTCCGCTCTCAGTTGCTCAGAAACGCGTTCCAGATCCGCCAGAATTCAGTGACGATTCCATTGCCAGCACGGACGGTAAAGTAGAGAGCGAGGATGAGGTAGAGGCAGGCCTTGCTCCTCACGATGACGACAGCGGAATATCAGCGTGAGCGTCTCAATGAACGTCTTTCGCAGAGCATACTAAATCTAATCGTCAGAGCCGCGTCGGGTTCGGCTTCTCCTTCGGACTCGGAGTTGGATGCAAGTTCTGATTCGGGAGAGGGACGCGAATGCACGGCATATCAGCGGAAAAGATCTTTGGGAGATGCTGAAGACGAAGAATCGGGTGCAACAGCAGAAGCCACCTATCTCCAGACCAAGAATGAGATTATCGATGCAAACATCATGGTTCCCACTATTTCGGAAGTTGCGCCATGCGACACGCTGGAAAAAGTCGGGGAGATTGTAAGCATTGTCGGGAGCATCGTGATCGTAAGGGGTCTCCCCGTGGATCATATAAATTCCTTGTCCGAGCGTGCTCTTGATGCCGAGTCGTTGCTGGTATTTGAGGACCGGAAGGTTCTTGGATACGTGAGTCGCTTCAGTTGCTACGCTATGTTTCGACTCTCACTTGTGGTGTCAGATATACGAGACTTTCGGTCCAACTTCCCAACCACTCTATCAGGTTAAATTTAACGAACACTACCCGCTAGATACCGACAAAGTTCGGGTGTCCCGCGAGGTATTCCATGTTCCACAACGAAGTCACTTCGTGTTCATAGATCAACTCAAAAAATTACGTGGCAGCGACGCCAGTAATATCCATGACGAAGAACCGGCAGAGGACGAAATTGAATTTTCTGACGACGAAAAAGAAGCTGCCTTCAAGGCTCAGCGGAGTAAAAGGTGAACAAGCTGATAGTCATTCCGGATTCCCAATGACGAGTTGTCGCAGGCGCGGACGCTCTGTATCATCTTCCAGACAATGTACTCCAGCACCATCTCGGATTTACATCGACGACATAGTTCAGGACACCTATCGCAGCTCCAACCCATATGATGCTCATGGCCTTTATGACGACGACTATCATATCACAGGGCCATCGCGACCATTGCCTGTACCATATGATGACCCGTATGCTGACGTTCCCACTTCAGATGTTCGTGTAGAAGTGAACGGTGAAACTGGAGGAGGTCCTAAGTGTGAGAGTGGTAGAGATGGTCCGGACAGATCCCGCGGACGCGCTTTCAGTCGGGATGCGCGTGGAAGGGGTGTTCGGAGTCATGAGTTGTGGAACACCTCAAGACGAGGACATCGTCGGAACCGTGTCGCACCGAAACGAACGTTCGACTCGGATACAGACCAATCGTTTCCAGGGGCCTCGCGGGTGGTCGAACGTGCGACAGGGTATGGACAAATGGAGAATGCGACTACTCCTCATCCACTCGCTTCGAGTGGCTGGCCTTCTCGACCTACCGTCCAGCCGCACATTAATCCGAGATTCGCATCTGCGTTTGGATTTAATTTGCCGTCGGTGTCAGGGCCCACGGCTCCATGGGCTCCTCAGAACGCTCAAGGCCACATGTATCCACTACACCACTGGGTTGACACTTGGACGATGCATGGTAGCACTGCTCCTGAGAGCGAAGAGGATAGGTATAGATCGATGTAGTCCAGCATCCGCAGTACATCGAATGGGATCTATTCGAGTCATCGATTTTGGTCTGCACCGTTCAGTTTGACAATCCGAAAGCCTCGATCTTGCCCATTCCATTAAGACCTGGGGTTATTCTTGGGTGGATCCTGGGCCGTGCCAGCCCATCCAGGATATATTGCCTCCCTCGCAACCCTGCACGGTACCGTATGGTCGGCTTTTGAAACACATGGGTAATGGAGGTTGATCACACGCGAAGCTGTCTCATCAGTCGCTAACCTGGTCAAGCTATGCATTCTCCAACAGCATAAATACCTGGGCTTTGTAGGAGCTTTCCATCCTGTTCGAAATGATGTTGTCCCTAGTCCTCATAGCGCAACTTTTCGGGTTGTCGCGAGCCTGGACGATTCCCCGCCTCTTGAACTCGGACATCAGCTCTGGTTGTTCTACATCCGGTCCAGCCTCTTGTCAGACTACGCCGTCCAACACGTGCTGCACCGAATACCCGGGGGTATGTTGTCCTCCATGTCTTGAGCAGAATGCTGACTTGCTTCATTCTATATCGCAGGGTCTGCTGTTACAGACTCAGGTATTCCCTTACTTGTGTTTCCCTTTTCGTTCCTGAGTAAGTCTCGCAAGTTCTGGGACACCAATGTTCCTGGTAGCCCTGCCGAAAGCTGGACCATCCACGGTGAGTGGTTATTCTACAGAGCCCCACCCAGTCTCATGTAGCGCCAGGCTTGTGGAATGACAAGTGTGTGCATCAGCAAGGATGCACTCATCTCACACTGACCAGTCACCCCTGCCAACAGTTGCGATGGCACATACCAAGAGAACTGTGATCCGTCGCGTGACTACGATATCTCCCAGGTATGCAGCGTCTCCGACACACTTGAAGGACAGGATCGAGGTGACCTCGTCCAGCTTCTCTCAGACCAAGGTGCTACCTCTACGCTGGACTACATGCAACAATACTGGTTGAATGCCGATGGTTCCAATGAAGAACTTTGGAATGTACGTCCCATGCCGACCAGATAGACGTCTCGCTGATGGGAGTCCAGCATGAATGGTCAACACATGGCACATGCTTCAGGTGAATGCTATATCAGGTTCCTTTCGCAAACGGTTTCTGAAGTCGGATTTCTGACAGCACGCTTGAGCCTTCCTGCCTCCCATCCGGAAGTGCCGAGGGAGCTGAGGTAGGGTGGCCCGATAAGCCGGTGATCGCACATGAGACTAACTTCGTTTCGAAAAGGCCGTAGCATACTGCGAGACAATTGTCAGACTATTCCAGAGTCTCCCTACGTACACTTGGCTCGCGAATGCCGGCATTACGCCTTCCACAGATCAGACCTACGCGCTGTCGGATATCCTTTCTGCGCTTCGGACAGGTTCCGGAGGCGTAAGTACATGTTTACATTGTGGGGCTTGTATTGACAGTCTTGCGCCAGTATACTCCTGATATCGGCTGCTCGGACGGTGGCCTGAACACGATTAGTTGGTACTTCAATCTGAAGGGGTCAGTCATCGATGGCACGTTCGTTCCCATCAGTGGGTACCTTATTTTCCATATTAGCCCCGGTGCTGATGACTGTCCAGGTTCCTCCGAGTCTACTAGTAGCTCTTGTTCATCCGACGAAGTCCGGTACCTCCCCAAATCAGGCTGAAGATATGACAGCCAGTTTCGTGTACTTTTGTCTCTGTAGAGGAACCTATTTTGCAGTGCCAAGATAGCCGGCGTGGAGTCCTAGAAGACCCGAAACGCACATCCTTAGTCTGAACCAGCTTGTCCCTGCTCGACATGTCCCCCCTCCCATAGACCAACCGTGCCTTCACCTAGACGTTCTGTGCAAGACGTTTTCCACCGGGAAGTATCTTCAGCGGATGAGATACTATCCAATGTTTTCCGTGAACTGGGTCTGCTCAAAACAACGTCGGGGATCGTCTCGGTCACCCGAACGACAGAAGAGGTCTCGGCTGTCTGTGAGGTGGAAGGGGATGAGGGTGGGTGGAAGTGCATCAAGATCACAGGGCCGATAGAGTTTGGTTCATACTTTGGTCCGGTTGCGTTTTCTTGTGTGCTGACTGCGCTATAGAGCTGACGGGCGTGATTTGTGCTTTTGCAACGCCTGAGGGACGCTGGGATCGCGATGTGTGTGATCTCCACCTGGTGGGCAGTTTTAAGGCCGCAACTACACAGCTTGAGTGGGTGTCTAGGAATACCGATTATGTGTTGGTGCCAAAGGGGAGAATCATGGACGCGATTCGTGTCTTGAGTGCTGATGGTTGGCTGTTCGTCGAGAGTTCCTCCATCCGACCTTGATGGCGAACGGCAGGCTGGTGGAGACTAGATCTGTTCCTGTCGAGGACGTAGTAGTTAGAGTATAGCTGGTAGCCGTGCTCGCGGGCAGCACGGTCACGGTCCTAGCTCATCAACGCGGCCCACAACTTGCACCAGACGCGATTTCCTCCACGACGACGGACCGCGCGCGCTGTGTCCTGCGGCCTGTAGATTCGACTCGAACGTCGCACCTCGGCCAGCGTTCGCCATTGTCGTCAGTGCTGTGGACACGCGTCCACCGTCAGGGAAACGCCGGAGACGCCCATGGCGAATGCATCCCATCTAACAACTTCACATCCTCGTCAGAAACGTGTACTACCTACGCGTTCTCGCCGAGGTGGCCCTGGGATTGGAAGCTGTGATGTGGACCTTATGATTTTGGATGCACAAAAGCGTCGATGTTCGTGTCTTCGGTTCCTTCTCGTTTCATGCTCATTTTCTGCGTATCACAGTTGACAACGAGCCACTCATTCCTGCCGACACACCTTTCTTGCTAACAACGAATTCGGCGCTGGTCCAGCCCTCTTCAAAGTCGGCCAGCTTTGGGTTCAACACTTCTGCCAATCAGCGTTACTTTGATCGGGCCGATGTCATAAAGGCCTATCGGGAGCAGCTCAATATCCAGACCCCCGAGTTTTCCCTATTATCGGAGGAAGCAACCGTTGGAGGTCGTTTCCGGCCTCGGTCATCAGGAGAGGTGCGCACATCCAGGCTTCGTATGACGTGTAATCATATTTGTCTCTGGTATCTCTAGCAGGATACTGAAGACACCTCTGATGCGGCGTACGAGAAGCGACATCGGAAATATGAGTGGTTTGAAAAGCGGCAACGTCTGCGCGAGAAGGAGAAGCTGAAACACGAGCAGTATAAGCTCAAGGAACGTATCGAACAGCTCAAGCTTGTGGATGGCTCTGCGTTCCTTGGTTTACCTGCCGCATC
>JBBPUK010000045.1:38187-61725 GCA_038094635.1 Tylopilus cervinicoccineus | reverse complement strand
CCATGTTGAGGACGGTATGGCCAAGTTCCGCGAGACGCTCTATGCCGCCGTGCTCGGTGCTGTCCGGTGGGGAAGAGGTGTTTCTGCTCTGATCACGAGTGAGGACATCGAGGAGGAGATCTCCCTCGATGGGGGGGAGGGCCGGGATGTTGTTCATCGAATCTCCAAGCTACGACCGACGACTGGGCGGCGTGACCTTATCGTCACGTGCCCGCGCCCTCTTGCTCCTCGCCATGTCGCGTCCGCTCGTCCCAGAGCGTTTCGTCGATGTGCCCTCGCAGCGTCTCTACTACCTCAGCCTTGGCTGTCTTCTGCAGGTCAGTCAGTCATCCACACCCCCACTCCCACCCCTTCTCACCGCCCACGCCCCCCAGGCCATCAAGCTGTTTGACGTCCTCCAGAGCCTCTTTGTCTCGGGCGAACAGAGTGCCCACGCCTACGGCAGAAAGTGGCTCTGCATCGACTTTGCATATGTCGCCCTCCTCTCGCGACTCCGGATACCACGCCTCACGTACAGCAGGGCCGTCGTCGCCCTCCAAGTCCTCTCCCTGTGGTTCCTCGACGGCCTGCTGTTCGGTGCCATAAGTCTGCATCTTGGCCCCACTGCGCCTCTTTCTGTCGCATACCAAGGCGCACAAAGTAGCTCCATTTCTGTCTTTCCTGGTGGCCGGCTCACCTATTTTGCAGAGCATACCGACTTGCCTGCCACCCCAGAGCAGTTCCGCATCGCCGACGCGTTTTCCCCCTCTGGTCTTCTCTCATTTCTCTTCCCAGATGCTCCCCGCGGAGACCAGCACCTCCTTGGTCAACACACGGTCCGGATGTCTCCAATCAGTACCGCACATCTCAACCCAGACGCTCTCACCTTCTGTTTATCTCCCCCCTCGCACTCCGTGCTCATCCCCATTCTCGTCAACAACACCACTCCAGCAAATGTGCGCTACTCTTTCACGCCCTTGACTTATATCGAGGGCCAGTCTGGCACTGGTCGCGTCGAGCATGTCGAACTTGGCGGAAAAGACCTCAAGGCCATCGAACAGGCGCGACTCGAGGGCCTCCAGTCAGTCCGCATCCATTCCACTGACGACGAGTATGGAGAGGATGAGGACGAAACCCCATCCACCTCCGATGCTCAATTGCAAAAGACTCAATCGCTCGTCCATATACGCGTCACGAAACCGGGTACTATTCGATTAGAAAGAATGCTTGATAGCTCCGGCGTGGCTGCGAGACTCGCTCACCCTCTCGAGGTCACCGTTGTCCCATGTCCTACCGCATACTATACAGACGATTCCATCGCCCAGCCACCCGATGCAGTTCGCTGTCAGGGTGATGCGTCAAGTGTTGATCTCGCCGTCGATATCCGTGGAGTACCACCTCTCAGCCTCCGTTGGTCCAAATATGCCGATGGGAAAAAGGAGAGCTTTCTCGTCGAAGGCATTGAGGATAGCAACCCAGCATCCCGTTCGCATGCCGATTCGCGCAATGTTATAAGAACATCCTCAAAAATACCTCAAATGCTTAAAGTTCCACTTTCCTTGTCAGTGGAATCTTTGGGACGAGTCACGTTCGTTTTGGAGAGTGTCATTGATGGCATGGGTAACATCGTCCCTCTCGATCAAAGTGCCACCAGTGAAGCCCTCCATCGTGTCATGGCGTTGAACTCCAAGACGGTGCGGTCGCTCAATATTCTTCGACGTCCCAGCATTTCTTTCCGGAACTGTGGCCCAGGAAACCCAACCTCTATTCTCATTGGTTCAGACGCACCCTTGTCTCTCCAAATATCCGATTCGGACCCAGTGGATGCTCCGTGGAACGTCGACATCAAATTTGACCCATCGGAAGATGGAAAAAGTGCTAGTAAATCTATCAAACCGTGGAGGGATACCCTCCAGACCGAGCAGTCCTCTCTTAGTTTAAATGCTACTACGGCAGGAGAGTACAGAATCCTTGGAATCAAGGGCAAGGTACGAATCTGGTCTCCTCGAAAAGAACTCATGCTCAAGATCTCACAGTGGTGTGAAGGTGATGTCCTTTCCCCGGAGACGTGTCAGGTCGTAGAAAAACCTATCCCGACGGCCGAAATCGAATGGAAGCGAATCCACGAATGGTAAATACGTCTCGTCCGTACCGTAAAGCACCATCTACTGATCATTGCTTACAGTTCTGGCGACACTGGCGTCTCCGCTTCACTCATATTCCACGGGAACCCTCCCTTCCAGGTATACTATCGCACACAACGCGACAAGGAAGATCCACGCGACCTCTTCAAAACGTTTACAAGCTCACGAGGTGAACTCACATTGCAACCCGAGCATAGCGGTCATTACTTCTACACATTCCTGCACCTGAGCGATGCAAACTACAAGAAAATGGAACTTAAAGGTCCAAGCATGGACCAGATTGTTCACCCTCTGGCGGGTGCTGACTTTATTCCGACGGCGGGTGCTGGACGCTCCAAGCGCATGGTAAACAGTTGTTCTGGGAATATAGTTGACGTTGAAGTCGATCTTCGTGTGAGTCGCAAATTAGTTTTGAGGCATTATTTCGAACGTATTGCTCTAGGGAACAGCACCTTGGAATGTAGAATTGGATGTTGTTGGCCCTCGCACCACCGATCGCCTGGAGATCCGCGACATCAAGTCATCGCCTGCGCGTATACAAGTACCGATCCCGCCCAAAATAGACAAGGAAGGTGGAACTTTTGAGGTGGACCTAGGTGGGCATCGGTGAGACCCGTAACCAGACTTTCTCACCCATTACTTTCGAAAGCGAGCGTTGAAGATGCTTATGGATGTAAACGTTCCATTACTGTGCCTGGCGTTTCCGTGAATGTTCGTAGGGTAAAGGTATGCTAATGGTTTTGAAGGAGCGTTAGTTATGTTCATAGCAATCATTTAGCCCACGGCCAAATTCTATATCAAGAACGGTATCAGACAGGTTACGATTCTGGAGGAAGACGAATTTGAGTTGCCTTTACGGCTTACCGGCGATGGGGTGTGTCTACCTTTACGAGACTTTGTATGTGGTTCTGACGATGTTGCCATCGTAGCCATGGACCGTCAAATATCGTCGTGCCGAAGAACCAGACTCGATTCAGACTGTAACTTTGTATTCTCCAAATGATCGCATTCGTGTCAAAAAGATGGGTTCGTACGAGCTTCTCGACGTAGGTGCATTTCTCATATTGAAGGATTAGCACTGACTTCTCCCACCAGGTATCGGATTCGCAATGTCCAGGCCTCATCACTTCCGAAGAAAACAGATATTATGTGGATTGGGTTCCTCGACCGTCCGCCAGACTGGACCCGCAAACGCCATCGACCTTTGAGACGTACAATCGCTCTCATATACTTGCACCAATTTGCCAGGGCCACGATGATCACGTTGACCTGGACTTGACGGGCGAGTGGACAAACGCTTACGTCTGACTTAATTCTAATCGTTGCTCCAGGTCGACTCCCTTTCCAAATTGTCTACAACATTGCAATGAAGGATGAATCAGGGGTTGGTACGATCGTTCTGGACCAGCCAACTTTTAGCAGCATCCAATCACGAACGCGTTTCCAACTCCACACATCCAGCCCCGGCCGCAAGTACTATGAAGTGAAGCAAGTTGGGGATGCCGCATACCCGCTCCACAAGCACAAGGGCGCCGTGATTCCGCGCTCAGAACGGCTAGTCTTTGAACAAGAAGTCCTTCCGAAACCCTCTGCGGGGTTCAAGGATGACAATCGCATGTCTTTTTGCCTCAATGACGTCCTCAGCGCTCGAGATCTGACCTCACCTGATGGCACGATCCTCCTCGAGGGTACACCTCCATTCCAGCTCCAGCTATCGATCAAAAACCTTGCCGCTAGTAAGGTACGACATGAGACCGTGGAAGTGCGCGACAAGGTTTGGAAGTTGGATATACCATCATATTACTTCGCATCCGTTGGACCATATCAAGTAACGATCGAAGCCGTACACGATTCCTCACACTGTGAGCAGGCAGAACTAGATCTCATGCGGCGTTCGATCTGGATTGATGTCGCTGAAACGGCGGCCATCATCCCTATGGACAAGAAGGATTTTTGTGTAGGTGATGTAACTCAGTTCCAGCTGGAGGGAACACCACCCTGGACGATCGGGTGCGTTGGCGTGCACGCGACGCTCGCCAACGTTCGCTCACGGTCTAATAGATACCGAATCAATGGTAAAGCCTACGCGCAAGAAGCGAAAACGTCGCCGTGGTCGATTGTTCAGCAACAAAGTGGCGAGTTCATTGTCAGCTCTGTTGCCCACCAGCAAAAGATGTGTAAAGCGGCTGTTGCCAACCTGCGCATGCACATCCACCCATTACCGTCGGCCCAGGTGGGTCATGGGAAGCGCATATACCAAGATATACACGAAGGTATGGTGGTCATTGCCCTAGAAATTGACGTAGGATTGACCCTCGCACACAGGTGATCAAGCAGAGATTGTATTCACATTGATCGGCGAGCCACCCTTTACCTTCACGTATCAGCGTGCAGAGCCTAGTCCCAGAAAGGGAGGCAAGCCAGGAAAGGTCCTTGAAACACATACAGTTTCGGGCATCATGACGCATGAATATTCCGTCTTTTCGGCACTCGAAGGTAAGGCTGAAGCTAATACATGGGACTTCAGTTTATTGACCATCGTCTGACAGGCACATGGACGGTGACCTCCATCTCAGATCGTCACTGTCGATATCCATCGTTCCAGGAAGGTCTCGAAAGCCACTAAAGTGTCTTTAAAACATGACTGCTTTATTCTCGCATATTCGTACATTTGTAGCTTTATTTCGGTACTCAATCCATACAACACGTTCACACCTCTGTTCGCGACACTGAATTGAATGGAATTGTAAAGAACGACAACTAGTGGTTTGTACAAGTATTCCAAAGTAGTTCGAAATGGCTCTAGACTTGAACAGACGAGATGTAGAACCACTTGCAGACTAGGATATGGATGTGGTCAGCGTTGACCCATCGTACGCAAGCAGTGAACTCACCCGAAGGATCGATGGGAGCAGGGGGCTGCCTCGAGTCGGGAGGGATGGCGAGGTAGAGAGGGTCGTGGTGGTCAGTCAAGCCAGGGCCGGGATTGGTGAGGTTACGACTGGGAGGGTTTGGTCAACGTTTGGATGCTGCCCAAGTTAAGAGAGACGCACATGGAGATGTCATACGAAGGCGTCTTGGCTGGGGTATCGCCGGTGACGACGAGGCGGCGCCATGCCTCGTGGCACTCGTGGATGATCTCGGTGGCATACTTCTTATTCTTGGCCTCGCCGGAAAATGCAAAGGCGTTCTCGCCCTTGCCATCGGGAATCTTGTAGATCCTGTGTTCGTCCGTGAGCAGAGGCTCCTCCAGCCATGGGGCGAGGTGGAAAGCGTACCTGAACCACTCGTTGGTCGCCTTGATGAGGCCAGGAAGGTGACGCTCGACGTCTTCAATGTCGTTGAGCTTTGAGGCGAGGGGGTCCTGGACGTCGACGACGATGACTTTCCAGTCTGTCTCGCCTTCGTCGAGGAGGGCCATGATGCCAAGGACCTTGACCTGCTTGACTTGGCCGGTGTAACCGACCTGTTCGCCAATCTCGCAAACGTCAAGCGGGTCGTTGTCACCCTTGGCTTTGGTCTCCGTGTGCGTGCTGTTTGGGTCCTCCCACGTCTGTCAAGGCTCAGGGATAAGAAGGTGAGTGAGCGATGTCGTGGCGAACAACACACCTGCGGGAATGCGCCATAGTTCCAGATGTAGCCGTGGTGAGGGAAACAATTGCGAACGAAGCGCAAGCGGCCCTTCTTGGTGTCCTGTTTGATGGGGTTGAAGGGCTCCTCCTTTGAAATTTCCATCTTGGCGTTGGTCCAACGGGGGATCTCGACGATCATGTTGAGGATGCCACTGCTCTTGTCTGCGAAGAGGGGGATGTCGTGGAAGGAGGACACGACTTGGCCACCTCGCTCGATGTAGATCCTGTGATCTGGTATCATCAGTCACACGAGGGTTCGCGACGAGGAGTTGGTGTTACCGAGGGTGTTGGGTGCGCCGATGAGACGGAGAGAGTATTCTGCGGGGATGTGAGCAAAGGACGAGGAAGAGGATGTGGGGGACGCACGGGCAGCCATAGACGATGCTCTGGAGGAGAGATGGCGGAGATGTTGCGAGAGGCGAAATACAGCAGTGGTGGATCCGGTCATATCCGCGAGTGTACATTCACTACGCTACATTACACTACACTACGGTACACTACACTACGGTACACTACACTACACTACACTACATTAGGACTGTCGCCTCGAAAACGACCCGTTCTGGTCCAAACGAAGCAAAAGTCGCTCCACATGCCGTCGCACTTCCCCGTTCCATTCACATCCCTTTCCTCTCACAAATGTCCGCTGAAACATCGTCTGGTTTCCCGTGCTCGTCATCAGGATAGACTTGGACGCGTCTCCCGTTGCACTGAATGGCTGTCGAGAAGTCGAGAGCGACAGCTCTTCGTAGAACGAACCCAGGAGCGCATGCAGACTCTGGATTGCTCTCAGCGATGCTTTACACAGCCCACACGTCACCCACCGTGCTGATCTCTGAGACCACTTGAAGGCGTTCCTGGACCATCGCCCCTACCTTGCCATCACTGGCCGCGAGGCTGCCCTCAAACAGTAACGCTGGAAGCACATCCCCACCCCATCGCTCAACCTGCGCCACGAAGCGTTCGCAGACTTCGAATATGGGTCGCAGGATGGCAGCCAAAGTGGAATGGGAAAGCAAGCATCCTGTCACGAGACGCTCCAAGTATGTCGTGTGCAGGTTCCGCAGCGTCGTAAAATCTAGGTATGTCCGATCAGCGTTTGTTCCCGCATCCATACCACCGCCGCTCTGTAAAGCCTTGTTTGTCGTCTGTCCAACACTCTCGGATCGCGCACGCCGAGGTTTGTTGAGTAGCTCCCTGAACCGCCTGAACTCCACGTCAACAACATCCACCATAACGTACCCCAACAGACTGTCAAGAAACCATCCCATGTCTCTGACGACGCCCCAACCGCAACGAAGTAGCTGTTTTCGCGCTTCAAGGTCCTCGCTGGTCCCACCCTCCCCGAGGCCCGTCCATCTGCGTCGAGCGCGCTGGGCATTGGACAATGACGTCCAACACGTATGGATACGAGTATGCGTTTTGCGCAGCGAGGATAAATAGTTGAACATTGCAGCATAGATCTGCAGGTCCGAAGGGTAAAGGAAAAGGTCAAGGGGCCAAGCTACGTTGTACGTGAGGACGAGAGTCGTTCCGAGAAGGAGATCATCAAAGCAAGTCATCCCTCCGGGGTTGCTAGTCGTCGATGATGAAAACACTTTGTCGCTAAGAGAAGGGAGCAGAGGTCGAATTGGCCCTGAGGGCATTTGGAATTTGAGGTGCAGCAAGGCGGGGTCATGTTGAGCCGTCGTCCCCAGGGATGCTCTGAGAAGGGCAAGATTGAGATCTTGTTCCCGGATCATAGAAATACCCCCAGAACGCGTAGTTAAGCGGGATATTTTGAGGTGTTCAATATCTCGTATGAGGGCTAGGCTGAACTCCCCGTTGCGCAAAAGGAAGTAGTTTGCTCTGCGCAAAGTAAGCACCAGTACAGCCGTGAGGTGTGATGTACTTACAACGACACGACAGATTCTTCTACATCCTTGCGTGTCAGGACGTTTAGCCATAGCCATTCGCTCACGTTTGTCCGAATTTGAGAAATGATCAGGTCGAATCTGTATTGGTCCTCGGGGAGCACGGTATCCAGCATATTGGCGTGCTGTAGGGCCTGTTCTCGCGGGATCTGACTTTCCCATTTCTTCTTTTTTACCGTCGCAATCGCGCGTCCGACATAAACGATAGATTCGCGAGACTGATGAGATACGCAAGAGGGCATCGAGCCTTCAAGGAGCACATAGCTATCCGAGGCGAGAGGATCGACGGGTGACAGAGATCCATGGACCAAGAAGGCGGCCAGCTGCCCTCGCCACGTACGTTGAACAGCGATCGCCAGCGAGGACATGATTTGAGAGATGCGATGTATGCCCGACTTTGAACGGGTGAGCAGCATGTCGATCAGAGGGCCGGGCTTGCACTGATCTTCATACTCGAGCTGCGCCATCAAGGACTCGAGTGCAGCGAGCGGTGCGTCCCATTCTGCAAAGGTTGCGCGCACCGCCGCGAGCGGGACGAAAAATCCCTTGCCAACGAGCTCCGAGTCGCGTTGGAGGATCTTGGCCTCGGTGTTCACGACCAGACTCTCATAGTCGTCTTTCAGGATCTGGTTGAGCGTCGCGCACAACGCGCAAATGTACCGCGAACGCGAGCGCGAGATCGCTGCGCACGCCTTTTTGATTTTACGATAGCGAAGGGCGATCTGGCCGAGCACCCGGAGACACTGTTCCTCGCCGGGGTGGAGGAGTGGGCGAAATGCGGGATGCAGATCGTAGTCAGAGGTGAACAGCGACGAGGAGTGGCCGGCGAGGACGAGCAGGACCTCTGCAATCATGGTACTGTAGGACGACACAGCCACCCCTACCAGGGTTCTCCATGACCACGACCATCCTGGAACGCCAGCCGGGCAAGACACAGCTCGCTCTGGACGACGCGTTTGCCGATGACGACGACCAGCCCTTTGAGTTCACCTCCGCAGTCGTCCGCCAGCACTTCGCCGAGCACGCCCACTGGGCCGCCGCGACGTACACCAGCTCGCTGGACGAGCCAGACACCTCGATGTCGACGCTTTGCCTGGATGGTAACACCTCCGGCTCCAAGGAGGACTCGGCCAGCGTTGTGTCTCCATCCGTCGACGAAGGACCAGAGTCACAGGATCTCTCCAATGTTGCGTTGCCGGAGCCCGAGAGGCAGGCGGACCACCACTCCGACGTGGTGCGCGAGAAAGATCACACCAGGGAGGAGCTACCTCACCCGACGGCGTACATCGACGTTTCCAAATCGCTATCAAGTCACGCCACTG
The DNA here is from genome assembly GCA_038094635.1 of Tylopilus cervinicoccineus. NCBI lineage: Eukaryota > Fungi > Basidiomycota > Agaricomycetes > Boletales > Boletaceae > Tylopilus > Tylopilus cervinicoccineus. The sequence continues at coordinate 52,735 of JBBPUK010000045.1, read as the reverse complement.
TCGTAACGCAGGCTGGTGAGGACGACACACGATGTATCGAAGGGTCCAGGTCAATGCTGGACTTGCCAGCCGTGACGACCACCTCCGCGCTTCCAAATTCCCAGAAACCACCCCAAACTTACGGATCTGCCCGTTCGACCGGCCCGTCTACATTTCAAAAGGTGGTAAGCAAAACACGCCCATTCTTCCTTCCACCAAAGAGCCGACAGGAAGATCTAAAACACCTTGCGGATTGGGAAGCCATGATGAAACAGAGTCAGGCTGCAGGTGAAGCTGCCCAGCTGTTACCATGTCTTTACGCTGACTAGAACCTACAGAAGAGAAACGGAGAAAGGCTTTACAGGAACGCCGGTTGGCTCGCGAGTTCAAAGTTGAACAGTCCATTCCTGTATGGGAGAAGAAGGTAATGCCCGACTGGCGTGTCGTACATCGAGATCCCGACATTCGCAAAATCTGGTGGAATGGAATCCCCACGAAACTGCGTGCCACGATGTGGAAGCATGCTGTCGGCAATGGATTGACTCTGAATAAAGGTACACCGCTCGTACGAGGTCGATAGTTCTCATGCCCACAAAGTTGTCAGATAGTTACCGCAGCTGTCTCTCGCGCGCAAAAAGGGCTCTGTCCTCAGAAACACTTCAGGTGATCGAACAAGACATACTTGTCACGCTCCCTGCTCTCAATATTTTTCATCCGGGGAGCGGCCCTCTCTATCAAGACTTGAAGGACCTGCTTTGTGCATGGGTGGTCTCGCGTGCGGATGAAGGCCTTGGATACGAACCTGGAGTATCAAGGATAGCTGCTATGATCCTTATCAACATGTCCGCACCACAAGGCCTTGTAGTCATGAGGAATCTACTAGAAAGACATTGCCTAAGGTCTTTTTATGGAGGCACGAACACGAAAGACGATGTGAGTCGAATCGATGGACAACGACACAGTCTAATTGAACCACAGCACCCAGGTTGAGGCATACTATCGGTGAGAGTATCACAATACATGCGGCGTGCGGTGTCCAACTTTTATGCAGGATTTTTGACACCCTGCTGGCAGACAGCATGCCAAAGAGTGAGTAGTATCCTTTTGTACGTGCGTGTGGTGACGATTGGCCGGGCTCAGTATATTTCAACTTCAAGCAGCACCAGATATCGCCGGCTGCATATCTCCATAGCTGGATAACACCTCTGTTTCTGGATCATCTGCCATTCGAGGCATGCGCTAGATTATGGGATGTGGTAATGCTCGAGGGCGATTCGTTTTTGTTCCGCGCGGCCCTCGCCGTCCTGGCAGCTTTGGAACCACGACTCTTTTTCCCTGAGCGACAAGAACTCCTCGAGCTGCTCAAGTGAGTCGAGGAATAAATCACAGCATTGCACGCTGACTTGGACGTCTCAGCGGCGAGAATAGGGCTGCCATCGAGGTGGCTCGGCGAGACGGCCGTGCCCTGAACGGCGGAAAATACGAGATATATGGAATTGACGAGGAGACGCTCTGGGATCGAATTGAAAGCATGGATGAATGGTGGAGGGAAACGACATGGAGGAGATTAATACAGCGTGAATTACCGGACGTATAGCCATGCGTTGTATAAATTAGTGGATGGATTGCAGTTGTCACCCTACACTATCTTCTACTGCAGTTTGATAGAGAGCATACATCTTCCTTCGATTCGCATCTCTGGTGTCCTCTGCGCTCGCAACAGCGAAGAGTTTTTGTAAAATAAGTTCTCGTAATGTGGCATGAAGCACTGGATTGTCTTTGTGCGGTGCATCTGCACAGGCATTCGAGAGGGCTATGGGATACTCAAGGGCTGGGATTGGTGCCTGTTTGTGAGGATTTGACGTTCGTGACCGCAATGCGGTGAGCAATGGCCGGAACAACGACTCTTCGATATGCTTGTACACTGTGTTTGTCTGTGTGTGGGCAGCAAGGATTATGAAAGGGGACAAGAGCACGAGTACAGGGACAGGCAAGGGTGGGTCAGAAGCGGACACAGCCTTTTCCAGTTCCTCCAGGTATATTTCTGCCACATGGAAAGCAAGGCCAGTCGGCACGCGCACATCAGTCGAGCTGGGGCAAGAAATCAAGCACTTGATGAGACGGTACTGGAAGAGGACTTGCCAGAGTGGACCGCCTGTATTCGTAAGTATGGACGTGTATTCTTGAAGAGTGGAAGGGTCCCATTTAGCTCGTATGAGGAGCCTGAAGGAGGCATTGACAAAGCGTCGGACGAGCATGTAGTACTTGTCCATTCTGGGAGAAGGCCGAGTGAGAACAGGACGAGGAACGCGCGCATGCACATACCGCAAACGGTCTATTCCGTTCCATTCCCTGACTATTGTCGTCCAGAATCCCCTGAGAAAGCTGAGCGAAGATGGAGTGCTGGTGATCGTGAGGAGGAGCTCGGCCAACTCCTGGGCGAGGACTTGCTGTACGCGCGGCGTGTCGGACATCCAGAAGCCTGGATCAAAGGTGAGGCAGCTGAAAAGGAATTTAAAAGGAGGACTTGCAGTAGAACAATCCTTTCCATAGTTTGGCGATCTCGATTTCTGGAAGGGCATCGTTTTCGGGGCGAGAGAGGAACAGGGCGAGGTGTTTGACTGCCTTGTCCCTTGTCTTTTTGTCTACAAAGAACGTGTTGGCAAGCAGGCAGACTGAGGGCGAGACACACACCGGACGATGCGAGATATTTGCCCAGCGGCGGGGACGAAGAGGCCATGTCGGTCGGATCGGATTGCGGAAGTGGGTGTATGCCGGGTCACGTGCGACGATAAAACCGGGGAATCCAAGTTGGCCTCGGTCAAAGATGAAGGGACCCATCACCTGCCATGGTCAGCTCGTCGTCGTCGCTGTCGCCGTCGACATTGTCCGCTGACGACGACAGTCCTCGATGTCTCTCTTGGAAAGCCCGCAGAGGGCGTCCAAGTCAGTCTCCAGGTTTATCGCGACAGGGGCAACTTTGGCGTGTTTGATCCCGTCTCTCAGCAGTTCAGTCCGCCCCCTCTCTCGTGGCCCGTCGTTGACCCCCCGCTCTTTAGCATTACTGACGCAGACGGCCGGTGCGTGGCACTCCTCCCCCCTCGCGACTCCGAGGGGGCAAAGCAAGCACCCGAGTTCCAGATCGCCGCTGGCATCTACAAGATCGTTTTCAAACCGCAGGAGTATTTTGAAAGGACAGGAAGAAAGTGTTTCTATCCCTGGGTCGAGGTCGTCAACCTGACACACGCACGTCTCCTTGCTGACCGGCCATTCCGCAGATCCCATTCCAAGTCGAAAATCCAGACGAGCATTATCACATTCCGCTCTTGATCAGCCCATACTCATTCACCACATACAGGGGCAGCTAATCCGTGGATTCTCTCCAATCATACTGTATGCAGTGTCATTAAGGCGTGAACTAGCACATGTGGTAGTGGGCGTGGCTGCTCTAATCGTTCTCCAATGCACAAAGGCTATAGGACGAGTACTCTTGCGTATTGCACACCTTTGATCTGCGCGCCTCGCATGGACGACTTGACGTTATGTATGAATGCATCTCGATTCTTTCGCAACTCTTCTGCGGCCTCTGCGGTCCCGTCAACAAAATAGCGCAAACGGGACATGTTCTCCTACCTTTGTTCAATGGATCATCTGCATTTGGTTCCAAGAACAGATACTGTAGTCCGACCATCACCGAGTTGAGATTCAGCACTGGCTTCCAGTCTTCTCGCAGAATGTTTAGACAGACATTGCCCTCCAAGTCTACGTTGGGATGATATATCTTGGTGGCAATCAACATTCTAAGTCACCGACACGGAGAAACAAACGCGTACAGTTTGTGTGCACTTGACCTTGGGTGGCTCGTGGGGGTAGTTGTTATTGATCGTAAACGAGAAAACGAACGCTCCACCGCGGTACATTCCTGTATTGACTGGTGTTGAACGTCAGCTCTCGAAAAGACACGACTTTCCAAACCCTCGTCAGGAGTAATAGTAAGCGTGAAGTTGAGCAAATCAGCTGCGTCGGAAAAGTGTGTTTTCATTGTTGGTGGCAGGTCGAGCTCGGTCAGGTCTGGTACATTTGTGGTCTGCAAGGTATCCAAGACGATCACTGGGGAGAGGCTAAACGGACCTTTCTGTACACGTATCTGTGCAGCACTTGTCTTTGGCTTCTTCTTGGCCGCCGCGTCCTCGTTCTTCTTCATGCTAAGAATCTGTGCAAGAGATCAGTCATCGGGGCCATCTGTAGCGACGGTGCAGACCTTCAACATGGCGGGCAGTGGTGGTAGGGTGAGGTAGAAATGTGTGCGGCAGGTGCCGAGGTCGTGGAGGCGGTGTGTCTGCCAAAGCCATCATGTCCAATCTTGCAGAGACCCTGCCGGTCGTCGACCTCGACCTCTTTCTCGCGGGGCACGACGCCTCAGAGCTGGTCCAGCAGGAATGCAAAAAGGTCTGCACACCGAGCTCGACGTCCAAGCGCACAGGCACCTCATTCCCCCTAGGCTGCAGACGCCCTGATAACGTACGGGGCTCTCCTCGTGCACGACTCGCGCGTGTCAGAAGAGGACAACACCGTCTTTCTCGATCTCGTCGAGGACTACTTTGCTCAACCACCCCACGAACTCAGAAAGGACGAGCGTCCTGAGATTTCGTATCAGGTCGGCGTTACCCTTGAGAACACCGAGAAGCCAAAGTGTGCCGTGCATCAACCCTGCCTCGACATCATCGCCCGCCTCGATCCCGCCGAAAGACCCTTGGACATATCTGGTCACCACCCGGATCCCAAATGTCGTTTCTTTTGGAAAATGGGTGCCCCCCCTCCATATGACACGCAATACCCTGCGCTGAACGCACCCAACGTCATTCCTCAAGCCCCCATCTTCAAGGATATCTGGCAATCCATCATGGAAAAGTGGGGTAAATCCATGAAGGACGCGTATGTCACTCTCTTTGCTCACTTGGATGTCGCTCATCTGCGCTTCTGTCAAGCGTCGAGAACATCGCGGAGATGATGGCGATTGGCCTTGAACTCCCTCGGGATGCTATCAAGGAGGCAGGGAAATATGGGCAAGTGTGCATTGAATGTCTCTGCAAGACTGCACCTGATTCGTTATGCTCAGACCGCATTTGCTTGGTCCAACGGCCTCTGATCTCAATAAATATGGCAAGAAGGATACCATTTTAGCAGGATTCCACACCGATCTCAATTGTCTCACCATCCATGGTCGCTCGCGATACCCTGGCCTCCATATCTGGGCACGAAATACTGGGAAGCGCATCCCTGTCAGATTTCCGCCAACTGGCCGTTATCTTCTCGTGCAGGCAGGAAAGCAGATCGAGCATCTTACCGGGGGACTTATTAAGGCTGGGTTCCATGAAGTGGTCGTGAACGAAGCCACTGTCGATGTGAGCATGTGTGCACATGATTTCTTGTGCTTAACGCCTACCTTTTCCAGTCCATTGCAAAACGCAAGCTTAGCCACCCAGATCGGCCTCTGATCAGAGTCTCATCGACCTTCTTCTGGCACCTTTCTTCTGATTATGATCTCACCCCTCTGCCGACGTTGTTCGAGCGCGCAAAAGCACTGGAGGTATTGCCAGAAGCAGAAATTACTAGTTTGTATCCTCCTATGAAAGTAGGACAACAGGTTCAGAAGTAAGCACTCTGTGCCTTCCCCCGAATTCGACTAAGGATGTGTTGCAGCGAGCTCAAACACATAGCTCTCATGGCCTGACCACGATCCCGTGTCTGCCATCCTAAATATAATGATTGTGGCATGTTCGTAAGTAAAAATAATTCAATCAATCTATACGGGGGGGTGCAGCCCCAAAAGTACGGAGGACACTTTGAAGCTTGACCATCATCTCGTCCCATTCAGCCCGAGGATCTGAAAGTGCTGTGATGGCACCGCCAGCGCCCATAACCCACTCTTCTACATCAGGTTCGGTGGTTGACACCGACTCCACGTTCCCCGAAAAGGAGGGCACAGACGTTCGGTCGTACCGGTCGTAGTATTTGAAACAACTGCGGATTGTAACCGACCAGTCTCCACCGCCCCCTACGCACCAGTAGCCAAAGACGCCCGAATAAACGTTCCGTTCGTTATCTTCGAGCGTCTGCAGAATTTGAACACTGCGCCTCTTAGGCGCTCCGGTCATGCTGCCTGGAGGGTACACAAGTCAAACGACACGGATGGATGTCTTTGCAAATCATACCAGGTGGAAGGCTCCGCCTCAGCAATTCCCATCCAAGGGCACCATTGGCATACCGATTATCTAGCCCATCTATGCCATCACCAGGTCTCCCTTGAATGACACTAACAAGTTGCCAGACGGTCTTGTACTCTTCCACCCCGCAAAACTGAGTTACGTCAACGTCTTCACCAACGACGTTGTGGAGATCGTGGCGTATGAGGTCGACTATCATCAAGTTCTCCGCAACTTCTTTCGCGCTGCCTCGAAGTGCTTGTTCTGCTACAGCACGCGTGACACCAGGTCCTTTTCGGACAGTGCCCTTAATAGGACGTAGTTGATACGTCGATCCCGGTGGGCGAGAAAAAGAAAGAAAACGTTCTGGCGAAGAAGCCAGCAGTGTGGTGGGATGTAACCGAAGATACCCAGAATGAGGGGCGGGATTCAATTCGCGGAGATACTTGTAACGTTCCCAAGATGAAGAGTGTCGGATAGCCTTGGGAGCCTTTGGGTCGTTTAAAATGACCCTTGTATTGGCTGTGAGGCATAGTTCGTAGGAATCCCCTGCGTAAAGATATTCCCTCGCAACATTGATACGAGAAATATACAGCTCCTTGTCAGGTAGGATGACAGTCGCTGTATTAGACGGTGCCTTCGTTGAGGAAGGAACACTATTAAATGGACAAGGATGGTGATCCGGGACGGCAAGCTTTAGTCTTGCTACCGTTTCGGCGAGCCATCCTTCGTCATTGTCTTTGATAGATTGAAGGTATATTATATCCGTCTTGCTGTCAAGAACGATGCTGCGCTCCACGAACACCAGGTTCACATCTGGATGACGTTTCTCTACGGGAGCTGTCCTCGAGGGCACGCCAAGTGATTCGACACCAAGCTCGTAAGATAAGTAGCCAATTAAACCTCCCCAGAAGGGCACGTCAAATGGGCCATTGCAAGCTTTGCGTTCACTCATGAAAGCAGACAACCAGGACCAAATATCGTGCGATTCTAGATGGATGTGGGAAAGAGAGTTGCGTGTGTGAAGTGATAGGAAGGCATCGCCGATGGAATATGTGATGCGAGGAGAGGACGAATGGAGACAGCCGATGATTGTGAATTGCCCAGGCTGGGCGAGGGATTCCAACACCACAAATGGAGATGTCTCGTCTCTTGCGCCGTAAAGCTCGCAGATAGCCAATGTATTCACACCTGGGAGATGTAGACTAGCCATCAGAACTGTTCCTGGAGAGGAGGCATGAGTAGGGGCAAGCAGGAGCGGTGGGTTCGGCCAGGGTGCGCCAAACCTTGCAGTAGCTGCAGAGTCCCACGAGAGAATGTGACGATCTCGGGTAGCGTTCCAAGAACGAGCCAGACGCCAAAAGTTGGCCATTACTTCAATGCCCCCACCTCGGGTGAGAACAGACTCGGGATGATACTGTACAGCCCAGAAAGGATGGCAGGCATGTTTAAGGGCCATGACCGTTTTTTCGATCCCAAGATCGTCGGAGGCCCATGCAAGCACTTCCAGATCTTCTGCTCCACTAAGGTGGGCATAGAGGGAATGATAACGAACAGCTTCCACGACACCGACGCCCTTGAATATCTCGGTTCCAGTGTGTTCCACGACGGAAACTTGGCCATGCTTCACGATAGATAGCCTCTTGATTACAGCACCGTACTCCATTGCCAGACTCTGCAGCCCAAGACACACACCAAAGATGGGTAGCAAATGGTGTTCATCGAGCTTCCACAGGTGTTTTATGACTCCGACGTCCGCAGCGACATCGGGAGAACCAGGGCCAGGGCCCACGATGATGGCGGAGAAATGCTGGAGGAACGGCAGCAGTTCTGACAGGGTGATTTCGTCGTTCTTAATGATATAGACCTGGCTTGACGGTGCTGCTTTGCGACAGAGAGACGCAAGGCTGGAGGGAAAAGATTGAGATTGGCCAACATTGAAGACCAGATGTCCCACTTGAACGTGAAGGAGTCATAGGAATCCACGAGGAGGATTCGCTCGGGCGCAGGGGACATGGTAGTGCTTGTGCATAAATCAGAACCGTAAGGGAAAGCGTTCTTACCGGTCAGTAGCCTGACATGACTATGGTAGTATGGAAGGAAAGTGTTCGCTTACTAATCTGCTGAGGGAACTTGCGACGTCCGCTGGTCATGTCCACAAGTACGCCATGGCTTCCACCCAAGACCAGCACCAAAAGCTTTTCGACAAGGTACCATCGTGTCTGCTGTCTTACTGATCGTTTATCGTTGATCTCTTTCAGCTCAAACCAATTTGCGTACCCCTGCTCGAGAAATCCCAACTGGCACCACCAAATGTTTCCGTTGTGTTGCAGCTTCTCTCTGCACTAGAGGATGCGCTTTTGCAACGCTCAGAACTAGCGCTCTCTACTAATCTCGCCTCATATGTATTTTTTCCTCTGTCCACTATTTTACGCCGGAATCCGTCGAGCAACATCCCCGATCAGCTAATGGAGAAGCTCCTTGGAATACTCTCAGTCCTGTGTTGTTCGTGGTGGTGGACAGGTGAGCTGGAGATCTGGAGCCAATTGTTCATGTTATGCAGCTCCATTGTCGGTGGTCTCGAAGGCAAAGGCAAAGGCAAAGATCGCAGTGATGAGACCAAGGAAGCCGCTGGGCGATGTCTGCTTGCACTTCTCCGTGAACGAGCGGACTCAGAGGCACCACCTGAGGCTCGAGGCCGTTCCGCTCAACAACGTCTTACTCAGTTCCAAGAACATGCGCATTCTGCTCAGTTCTTGCCTGTAATAGGGCAAACCGTAGATTTCCTCCTGTCGACGGCCAAGTCACCCCATAGGCCCTTGCAGCGTCTCTCTCTGCAATTATTGGTCATAATCCTCAGGTCTTATGCGCCAACCCGCTTTGTTCCATCAGTATTACCTGGTGTCGTCAGTACGATGACACGTGTTGCCCTGGCTTCCCGAGAAGAAAAGACTTGGGCCAACGGAGAAGTTGTTGCAGGGGCCTTACTTGTCATCCAGAATGTAGTGGTACTCTCCATCGGGGATGCCGTTTGCATTGCGGACGGAGCAATTCGAAGTGTGGCAGATCTTGAAGACTTTGCATGTTTCAACGACACGCCAGAGGCAGAGTTACAATCAACCATGTCGGCACCTTACATGGTCACTCGCACTGCCTCCTGGCTGAGGGCTTCTGCTTCCCAACTCCACATCGCATTAAATACACTCACTCCGTTAGTCAATCACCCCACTCCTCCTGCATTAACCGCCCTAGCATGCATAGCAAAGGAAGTCTTGGCTGCAACTTCATTGACGCTTCCGCAATCCCAGTCTCTCTTGCTATCGTGGCTACTCTCCCTCTCCAATTCATCTTATTCCCAAGTTGCCGAATTTGCGAATACTTCCATCCTCGACCTTCTCTCGTGTACTTCCGCCCACCATTCGTTACTGCAGGCCTTGACGCAAATTGCTAAAGATTGTCTCAGCTCTTTGCCCCGCTGCATTAGCTCTCGGGCCGATTCCAAAGTGGAACACATCGCTGGTCAGGTGGAAGCGATCTGTCGACTCGCAACATCCACTACTTCGAAAACCCTTGGCCCTTCATATCTCTCGCTTGGTTTAAATCTTCTCCTTGGTCCTAGCGGAGGTATCGAACGATGGGGCTGGACCTTGCTTTCGGTTCTAGAATTCAGAACCCCTCATATCACAGTTCATCACGCATCTGGTGTTCAACTCTTTCTGGAGAATGATCCCAAGTCAGCAGAAAGGATCAATTTCCCTGAAGTTTTATTCGAAAATATCTTCTCGAAGCCTGCAAGTGATGCCCTAGCAAGCATGCTTAGGGCATTAGGTCGCGCAAGCGGCGACAACTGCATCTATGCGATCGAGTGGTTCGCCAGTACTGGACGTACTTCCGAATCGCACACTGCTGTGACGGCTCTCTGGTGTGCAAGTCGATTGTTGGAGGGTGTCAGTGGGACTTGCCTGGAGAGCGAGGGCCACCCCTCGGAGCGCGTCACGATACACAGTAAGCGACTCGAGAGGTTCGCTAGAGGGCTGGCTCGAGATATCGCAGAACTATGGACTAACGAACCCTCTGAGACCGCAGACTCTCCATCCCACCTATTTGGCGATGGCACCCTCCCACGAACGGAATTCAAGAAGGGATTGGCCATAATACGGGCCATGGTTGACATTGCAGAACCTCGTCGACTCACGCTCCCTGGTTTGGATCTCCAACCTTTACTACACAAGACATTTTGCCTTCATCTCCTTGCAATCAGCGCCGGCATTTTGCAGGTTAATTTCACTTCACTGCTAGTGCACGTCCTTTATCCCATCCTTCATTCTGTTGTCTCTCCAACACCGCATCTCTCTCTCACTGCACTTGCCACACTCACCTTCATCGCCAACGCGACCTCTTATGCATCCCCTGCAAATCTGTTATTCTCGCATTTCGACTATGCTCTGGACGCAGTGTCCCATCGCCTAGGTCGCAGATGGCTCGATGTTGACGCTACCAAGGTCCTGGTAATATTGGTCCGCCTGATTGGCAGTGACATCGTCCAGAAGGCAGGGGACGTAGTGGAAGAATGTTTCGACAGACTTGACGAATATCATGGATATGAAGTACTCGTCGAGGGCCTGGTAGAGGTCTTGGGAGAGGTCATCAAAGTCATCGAACATGACGAACTTCACGTTCAAGATACATCTAAAGAGGACCCTCTTACGCCAATGAAACACCAAAGTCTCGATTCACTACTGGACTGGGTCTCTCATCGTAATGATCCCCTGGAGTATGACGACACCAACTATGGTCCTGCCCCCCACCAGGCTTGGAGTGACCTCAGCAAAGAGAAGGATGGACCAACTGAAGACGACATCAAGCAGGAGGGTAACCCTGACGAGGAAGAGCCGCTCACGTCCGCACAAGCTTTGGCAAAGCAAATGGTTTCACGTTCCATTTATTTCCTTACTCATGGCTCACCTGTCATCCGGGCCCGGATCTTACTGCTCTTGAAATCCGCGACACCCGTGCTGTCCGAATCCGCACTTCTTCCCTCCATCCACCAGGCTTGGCCATATATCCTGAATCGGCTCGCTGACACAGAAATCTTTGTTGTCAGTGCTGCGGCAGCATTAGTTGAATCATTGGCCACCCATGTGGGCAGTTTCATGAGCTCAAGAATTTGGGATGACATCTGGCCTCGATTTACCAGCATCTTGACAAAGGTCGAGGCCGCGGACGGACAAAGTGCTCTCGCACGCCGGGGTCGTGGCGCTGTCGGAACACCATCGGCGTACACTCATTCGCATCGGTTATATCGGTCAATTTTAAAGACCATGACAGCAGCAGTAACTGGAGTGTACATGCGAGATGCATCTGGGTGGGAGGTTATTCTTCTTTTCCGGCGCTTTTTGCACCGCGAGGCACATGAAGAACTGCAAGCGTGCGCCAGGGAACTGTACAGGGCGCTTAGGAAGGGTAACGAAGACGCTGTCTGGTTAGCGCTCATGGCCACATCAGGGCGTATAGCGCGTGACGTTGCGTTCCTGGAGGAAAGATGGGATATCAGTAACAACGTGGCTCTCATCTTCACAGAGTGACGCCATTTGTAACTCGAAAGGACGGAACTCAACCGAAATCATGATGCAGCTGGGGGAATATGGCGCCGGATCTCTACACCTGCCTCTTGGAAGAGCTTTGCCGACGCCTCATCTCTGCCACGATTTATTTGGAGGCAATCACAGAATGATGTAAATACGTACACTTTGTAGCTCAAGTTGTATATGACCGTCTTAACGCCACTTTGTATTATTTTGATGGTGCACTTTAGACAGGGGCATCTAAATTGCAATGTAAGATTAGGAATAATCAAGGCAAAGCGACGACGACACGAACGTGTTGCAGTACAATATCGCATTGGCTCCTACTCGGTCGCGACCTGCCTCTAGTAGGGCATTTTCTTCTGCATGGAGGCATAGGCAATCGACATCGCTAGTGCTTGAAGTTTGGTTGCACTGTGCACAACCCCCTAGTCTCACGATCAGTAGACGGAAGCTGAATCTGAATTGGTGTCGCCTGCCATCATGACAGTTCATCACCCCACGCGGAGTTCCATTGTATCTGAAGTAGGCCCAGTCGGACATCACGAATGCCCGTCACCCACGAATGTCTCACCCTGTGGCAACGATGCGATTATCGCGGACCAAGATAGCCCCAACTCGGCGCTTCATGCAGTTAGAGCGTTGAGATGCGAGCTCGGCGAGAGTCTGGGAACTCGACGGTCAATTTCGGACGAGCAGCATGCCAGGGAATACACCATGCCATAAAATATGTATCCCACCGAGGACGCAAACGTTCTGTATTTGTCATGTCCAACGAGTCCAGGTGAAGATGTAGCTCTGGTAGGGACGGGAACGTGTTGGTGACGTTGAGTTTCACGAGATGGCTCAAACCCCGAAGACCCGGCAGTACTGTTTGACCCGAGTTCGAAGGATGCACGTCAGTCCCGAAGACGTACTCGTCGTCTTCGCGAACAAATTCATCTAGCGAGAGGGGACCGGCGATGACGTTCTCTCCAGCATGCCCGAGCGACAAACGATTTTCCACAAAGACGTTCCCCTGCAGTCGACGATAACGTTGTAGCAAGGGGGCGTCTACGCTTACAAGCAAAAAGAAGGGTCGCTTGGCGAAAAGACCAACAAGGGGGCTGGATGTTAGGTCGACGGTGACAAAGTTTTTCCGCCAGTTCCGAGTAACATGGTCGAGAAGCTCCTCGGGAGACGTGAACAACGCTGGTTGGGAACGAGGAGGGAATACCGGCAACACCGGGGAGCTCATATTGAGAAAAGATTGTGTCGCCGACGTATCCGCCCGGAGGAGTCGAGATGTTCCAGAGAGATGTACATCGGACACACGAGTCTGAGTGGGCATGTTGATCATGCCGCTGAATCGATAATGGACCAGGCTCACCCCGACTGGGTCCTCCCGGGCGAGGCGCACAGAAATGAACCCCTTCCGGAAGACGAGGTAATCTTCGACCGATGATTTTCCAGCGCCCCGTGTGCCTACGATGGCTATGAACATTCCAAGGGCTGGAGTGTGTAAGAGTCCACGTTGCAAAGGGTGCCTTGACTGGACATACTACCACATATAGGCTTACGTTCGAAACAGAAGACTGTCACAGCTTTGCCGGCGTGCACAGCCAACGAACATGTACAGGAAGTTCTACAACGGGCTGAAGCAAACACAGGAACCACACAGGCCACGGTTCGTCCCATCTCGACGATCTGGATGAGCGTCCTACGCACCGTTCTCTGTTCCAGTCGTCAATGTTACGCGAGGTTTTCGACGTATGGACCGAGAGGAATGCGACACATTCTGTTTTGCTGCTGCTCTCGCTCTCGACCTCTGTTCTCTTGCGGCCTTCATGTCCTTTGGCGCAGTCGTACGAAGCTGCTTGATATGCGTGGGCACGAGTTGTGGGACGCTCGAGGGACAAAGCCAAGGGGCACTGAGAACGGGAACCGAGTCCAGAACGTCCTGGAATGTGTCGAACAAGGGAGATCCACGCTGTGGGATTGAGCAGGGGATGAGCGACAGAACACCGCAGTAGCAGTCGTGCTCCATACTCGAAATGCAATGACAGCAGCTCTGCGGACACCGAGGATCTGGGAGATTGTTTGTTCGGAGCCCTTTGGCAGTGGGATCAGCCTGATCGGCTGCGTTACATTTCTGGGGGAGTTGCACCCGGCTATCAGGTATGGTAGATGATCGATGAGAGCGGTTGGATCAACGTCGGCGCGAGAAACAAATACGACTGTTATTGGGGGTGGTGCTGGACGTGATGGCAGCTGATCGGTGGCCTGCATACGGGGATGGTCGAGAACGACACGTGTGCGTGTCTGACGAAGCTCAAGCTCTAGCGCCCTAGTCACCACATTGATCCCGATAACGAAATGTGGTGAGGCGCCGGACACACTGACCGCGCAGACCCGGTCGTCGAATGGGGGGGTGGTGTCAACGTCGCGAGACTCGGCCTCGGAGGAGGAGGGACTCGCCAATTTGCGTGAACTTTTTCGACCAGTGTCAGCGCGCGGTGGAGCGCTCTCAAGGAAGGCCACGAGGCGAGCCAGGGCAAGGTTCTGAACATTTGTCGGAACCGGAGGCCTTGGGACGGGGTTGGGGCGTGTTGAATGGGACTGGAATGGAACACACCAATTTATCTGAAACGGACTCTCCAGTACGCTCCTGAAGACGGGCCTGCGCTCTACGGCCGAGCGGACTTTGGCGCGATTTGAGAGATGAGTGTGTGGACGAGCAAGCATGAAATGTTTACACCCGATCATTCTCACCCAGGTCATGGTCTGGCAGCGTATCCA
>JBBPUK010000045.1:25257-38091 GCA_038094635.1 Tylopilus cervinicoccineus | reverse complement strand
CCAAATCCCCTTCTCATGCCATCTTTCGATGGAACCTGCTTACTGTAAAACACGTACAGCCCCATCCGTGGGCCACTGCCATCCACAGCAACTCGCTTATAAAAAAATGTTCTAGAAAACTGGGCTCCCATTCAAAAAGTATCAGTTTCTTGCTGAATGGCATCGCCCCAACGATGCCTCACATAGTTTCTCCGTTGGTTGCAGATGTGGCCGCCTGCAAGCAGCGCAATCGCAGAGATAATCTGCACCAGTTTGCTTTCGCTGCTGACGACTCCGTGCCTCATGTCGACGTCGTCAACGTCCAGGCATACCCCCAGAGAACACTCACCGACGAGCAGAGCGCCATCGTAAACTGCGATGCCACGGCCCTCGTCGAATTCATCCGGAAAGGCGTTTACACTGCGACCCAAGTCTTAAGAGCAACTGTCACAGTCGCGATCTGCGCCAACAAAGTGACAAATTGCTTGACGGAGTCTTGTCTCAAGGACGCTTTCGAGAGAGCTGAAGAACTGGACCGGTATCAAAAGCAGACCGGAAGAGTCGTCGGTCCACTGCACGGTCTACCAGTTTCGATCAAGGATCACATCAAGGTAAAGGGTCTGGACACATCCACTGGTTATATCGGTAGGTGCAGCACCCTCCCTTCCACGTGCAGGACGGCAACTCTCCCTTCGTTTAGCTTGGGCGTACAGGACGGTGGCCGACAGCGATGCCCTCGTGGTGGATATTCTGAGGAAATCAGGAGCGATCATTTACGTCAAAACCCAAAACCCTCAAACCTTGCTTGTGAGCAAGTTACCCACACGATCGACTGACCAAAGATTCACATTCCCTTTAGTCGTTGGAAACAAACAACAACATCTTCGGGCGTGCCGTAAATCCATACAATCGTTCACTGACTTGTGGAGGCAGCAGCGGAGGAGAGGGTGCCCTCATAGCTTGCCGCGGAAGCTTTATGGGGGTTGGCACGGACATTGGCGGAAGCGTCAGGATCCCTGCAGCATACTGCGGCTTGTACGGCCTCAAAGGCTCGGTCGCCCGACTGCCTCACTCTGGGCTCCTTGGTTCGCATGAGGGCATGGACGCGATCGTCGGCTGTGTAGGACCACTAGCCAGATCGGCGAGGGACCTTGAACTGTTCTGCAAAGTGATGCTCAACGCCGAGCCATGGCTTTTTGAGCCACCACTTCTCGAGATGCCATGGAAGGCGGACGTCGCACAGGGAAAAGATTTGCCAGAAAAGCTGAACATAGCCATCCTCTACGATGATGGTGTCGTTGCTCCACATCCACCGATCACGCAGGCACTGAGGGCATATGAAGCGGAACTAAAGAAGGCTGGTCACGAGGTGGTGTTGTGGCAGCCACTGGATCATCAAAAAGGATGGGAATTAATGGTGAGGGCCTCCTGCACTCTAAACGGCGACGACTTGCTGAAGATGGTGTTCAGTTGAGGCTCTACTTTCTGGATGGCGGCAAAGAGTACGACCAAGTTCTTCATGATGGAGGGGAAGCGCCGGTTCCGCAAACAAAATGGATCCTCGATCAGATTCAGGATCGTCGTCCTTGCACCGTTGACGAAATATTTAGCTTGAACGTGGAGCGCGAAAAATTCCGCGCCAGAGCTTTAGAACACTGGAATGCGACCAGAGGACCGACAGGTCGACCCGTGGATGCGATCCTCTGCCCGGTTGCACCGACGCTGGCCCCACCACATGACACGACATGCTGGTGGGCATACTCGTCGCATTGGAACCTGTTGGATCTCCCGGCTGTCGTGTTTCCTGTTGGTCAGTACACGACTTCCCAGTTTCCTCTGCTCGCACCCTTTCCGCACGTTCCGAGGAATCCGATAGAGGAGCGGATCGCCGGACAGTGGAACCCATCCACTTATGAAAACGCGCCAATCAGTCTGCAGCTCGTTGGGCGGAGACACAACGAAGAACGGCTACTAGCTATTTTGAAGGTCATAGAGAACATCGTTCCCTCCAACGTTCCTGGTGGATGGGTGAGAATAGGAGTGAATGGAACGAACGGATGTAGTTGATACGTAGCCAGTGATATGGATCTCAGTGTGTATATCGCTGGTCAATGGACTTGAGGCCATTGCCGCTGCAGGGCCGTGGTGGTCATTATCATTGCCTGCCTCCGCCCTGTGGGATGTGGCTGTGTCGTTTCAAAGGTAAAGACATCTCTTCATCATGCCCATATTGCTTTGACGCCGCATCGTCTTCCAGGTGTTTGCTGTAGTGCGCAGAGAGACTGGCGGTACTCTCTTCTCGTGATGGCACAGGACCTTCTTCCGGCGCATCACCCGTGGCTCTTAATGTTGCCCGATGGCGTTCCTCGTTCCAAGAGCCGGGTCAATTAAACGTTACCGACACTCCGTTGTTATCCTTGCTAGTGCAGGATGGTTCAAACATTCAATTCAGGCGGCCCCATTGGCTCTCGAATGATGTTCGCCGTTCCACTCAGCTCCTAGGTGCCTTCCTGTCCAGTCTCCTCACATATAAATCGGTGGGTCGTGGTCACCCTCACAGCGCCAGTCTCTGAGTCATGTCTAGCATCAACTCCTGTCGAGCAACCGCATACCACCACGCTTCCGTCCTTCCAGCGGAATTTTGGGCCACCTTGAGGCAGAACGAACGGGCTGCCAACATCATTCTCCCATTTGCCAAGAAGGCCCTGGATTTCCCCCACTCAGACAGAAAGGACCAACTCTGGATTATCCTCTATGATGACACAGGTGATGACATTGAGTTCGTGCTGTCTTGCACAAAGGGATTACTAGGAAATTATCCGATCTTTGTGTACACCCCAAAATCGACCGCCCAGCTCGCTCTGGAGGAAAGACGCACAGCAGATTCTTTGTCACAGCTTGTCCTCTGTCTGCTGAGGGAAGTCCCTCCTCAGCGGGTATTTTCCGTGTTTTCCGTTGCAGAGGTGGCACAAAAATTCGCCCAAATATTCGAACAGCACACGCACCACCAGCACGGCATTCGGGCTTACAAGGACCCGTATTACGACGCGACCTTTACTTTCTGCACCAGAGGCACACTTGAAAACTCTCCCGTGTCACCTTCCTCTCTCCCAGAATCTGAGGGCTTCCTTATCGCTCTCCGCCCTGCGGACATTTCCGATTTGGAAGACATCAAAGCCCTGTGCAAGGGATTTTCCGACACTTCGGTAAGTATCACTAAATTCCGTGGAAATCAAGTTAGAATATCTTTTGTGCATCACAGCCGCCATACCTACTCGATGACGAACGTGCAGAGTTAGAGGCTGAAATGCTGATTAACCATCGGCAAGTTTGGGTGCATATGATTAAGAGAGGAGGTGAAGAATGGGAGACCGCGTGCCTTGTCGCCACTAGCAGAGAGTCCGAAAACGTGACGGCAGTCACCAAGGTTTTCACAGCTGAAAAATGGAGAGGTTGTGGTTGTGCAGCACGGCTATTACGCCGTGTCTGTCAAGAGTGAGTGTCTGTGCTCTGCAGCGCTCTCCATTATTCTGATTCCCTCTAGAATCATCCAGAACAGGAAGACCGTCGTTCTATATGTCGGGAACTCAGCGGAGTTGGCGTCTGCCCGCAAGGTGTACCACAAGGTCGGCTTTCAAGGCCTCGGTACACAGCAAGAACAGCAAGTGGAGAACGTTGAGAGATGGCTCGAGATTGGCTTTGAGGGGACCACATTAGGTCATTGGTGACCGCGTCTTCCCAAGGTGTCACTTCTCCAATTGGAACAATACCCCTTTTTTCACACTACCTTTCTTTCTTGTAGATATCGTTTGTTTCCTTGAGAGTAGAATGAGGAGCTGTATTCAAGGTACTTGTACATAGACGATGTATCACGATGAATGTAAACCTGTCATGCCTTCTTTGATCCATTTCTCGCCAACGGCGTTGTCCTCAGGATAAGCAGAGAGGAGCTCCGGACTTAGAAGTAGCCTGGCACGGTCGTTTGCTTCCATGAGCCCCTCAAAATATCGACCTGCTTCAGGGGCGTTCTCGAGAAGTTGACGATATCCATGAAGTTTGAGTATGGTTGGTTTAACGTTTTCTTCTGCTACATCTGTGCTCATATGTTAATACTAGTTTTGCAGATCATCGAGAGGACTCACACCGGATGGACCCGCTCTGGGTAAAGATGTGATAAAATGGTTGATGCCTCCCGCGAGGAAGTGAATCGACGTTCATCGACGCTATCCACCCCTCTGAAGCCATGCAGGATGGCTGCAAGAAGATTGATCAGAAGTCCGAGGTTCGTTGGTGCTGCCAGCGAGAAACTCACCTCCCACCCGTATATATATCCTACATAATCGTATTTGGCATGTCTGAAAATCATTCCCACAAAGTGTTTAATGCGAGTCGACAGCTTTGATCGCAACACCACGCAAGCCGCAGCCTCGTCCTCGTCCTCATGCGCTGCTTTGCAACTGGCCAGGAGCTGTTCTTGGATGGGCGTGCTGAGGCCTGGCGCTAAAGCGTCGGTCAATACAGATAGGATATCTAACGGGAAGTGGGCGATGTGTTTCATGATGTTCAAAAGGTACCTCCTGTCGTTCATGAAAATTAAATTTACGGTGAGTCCGACGTAAAATGCAGTATGAAGATCTCCTTCAGAAACATTTTCTATTGGTGGAAGGAACGAGAACGAGGCAAGGATGTTCCTTGAAGCACGGATAATCATGGAAGTCGTGCTGGCCGGTCGGATGTAATGCGTGACGGGCAAGGGTGCGAGAACTGTGTCCAAGAGCAAGCGAGGGATATCCTCCTGCAGTGACAGAATTGCCCTGCTCCGAGAACCAAAGACATCCACGATGATGTCAGGTACATTGGGTTCAGGTGATGAGACGATAGCTAATACCCTTGCGGGAAAATCGATGGGGGCTGCCCTTATTCCCAGGCGGCGAGCAAGGCATACGAAAATGTAAACCAGTGAAATCGGAATCGTGTCTTTGTGCGTGGTGAGGAACCAGTGGGGAAATCGCGTGTTGAAGGTGTTGAATCGAGAGTCTACGATAAGCAAGAATTAGTGTATAATACTCGGGTCAAATCTATAGCTCACGTTCTGCGGCTCTGAATCCGCACTCCCAAAGAAAGTCACAGATTGATGTCGATATTCGACATAAGGCGTCTTCATTGCGATTAAACTCGTGAGGGGTGATCGAAATGCTTTTGTCTGCGAGATACGGCCGACAGAGATCACAAAGGTGGTTGAGTAGAGATGAAATCTGTATCCGTCAATAGGTTTTAGAAATGATACACTGAGTTCATTACTCACCACCTTCGGGGGGTGAGCAAAATATGAGGATAGACAAGCGAACGCAGTCTCTAGTGTGTCTGCATCGACGTCCCCCTCGTCCCTGACTCTATTCCATGTCCTGACCGCATGGTTGCGTGCTATAGCGCCCAGCAAAGATCGTGCCCAGAAGCGGCGGGGGATAGCATGACGCAGGACTTCGCCTCCATTGCTATCGTCCACACCACAGAAAGGTTCGGGGATAGGACACTGAGCTTCTGCGGCCAATACGTTCCAGACGTCATATGAAAGCATGGATGTCACCTCTCTTGCCCTCTCCAATCGGCCATCGCGTTCCATGACAATGCCATCCAGAATATTGATGGCTAGTCGGTCAAGACGGATGCGCTCCATATAAAGCGACTTCCAGTCATCTCCCAACGCTTGTTTTCGTGAGAGCTCACTTGCAGGAAGGCTGATCGTATAGCGCACACGATAGTGTGGTTCCCAGATGGTACCGATAGAGGCCGCACTCCGGAGAATTGAATTCACCCTGAGACACGCGACCAACGTTCTTGGGCCTTCGTCTGAATGAGCTGATATGGGGAGTTGCTTGAGAATATACACATAGACGTCGAAGGGTAGTCCTTTTAGCGTCATGATGGTGGTGCCAGTAGCCAGACTTTCCGGTTGAACAAGGGGAGATATCGATATCCTGCCAGTACCAGCCCGTGGACGATCCGTCCGCTGTGCGACTTGGACACTCAATAGATTTAATTCACATCGTGACTGGTACCGAATAAAGTACATTATCCAAAGTCTTGCCGACTCGGCTACACAAGCTACGTTTCTGTACGGTAGAATCGCAATATTGTGTCGCTGTAGCACATGCAGAGCTTCTTACACCCACTCTGCGGATCCCACACACATACCACCCGGTAGCGCACCGACGTAGTAGGGGACGAATTACATTTGAGAAAAAAAAAAAAAAACACACACCACCTTTCCCCGCCATTCAGGTCTGATGGCGTCTCTGTCTCGGCCATGTCATTCTCTATAACGGCCCTGCGAACAAGTTGCCCTTTTACGTGGAGTACAGCTGACTGATATACGCACTCATACACAAACCATCGCCACCATTTGCAGCAAAGTCCGTCGAGAGTGCCAAAGACAGTTACTATGAGTCGCGTAGAGTGGAACATCGTGCATAGGATGTTCCATCCTGACGAGTTATGTGGTCGAGATCGAGTCCATGTTTATGTGGTGGCTTAGACCGTTCTAAAAGCGTCGCCTCGAAGTCCCGCCCACAGCTGTCTGGGGCGACACCAAATTCGAGTCCGCCGAGTCGTCGGTAGATGATCTGTAACGGTTACTCGGGCCAAGCACCAAGAGCACTCGACGCCAAGATAAGGTGAGGTCGGGTCACAGAAAGGTCCTGCAGAGGATTTTCATAAGTGCACACCTTGGGATCGTATGTATAAGCGATAGACGAGGGTGCATGCGGGAGACGGCGCCTACGGATCGACGAAGAATGTTAAAGTTTCGACGAGGTCGGTTTTTGCACGCAGCACTAAGTACTTTCATTCCTCGACAATATTGTACCCATGGAAGGTTTGCGCTAGTAGTGTGAGCGTGACAGAGTATACACGTAGTGATTGATTGTCCGGGCAAGGTGTCGAGTTTATAAACTCGGAAATGTAGGACGATACTCACTGGTTGTTCCAATAGAACCTGGTTGGCGGTTTCAAGGTTAATTGTTTACAGGCGCGGACACGATCGAGGTCACAAGGTCAATGCGAGTCCCACACGTTGCTAGATCTCGGGCCGTAGCTTATCTTGATCGTTAGAAAAGCGCCAGGTCTTTTGACCCCGTCTCTATCCAACCTTTCCTATCCAACACAGATGGCTGCCGTTGTGCTCAGGCGAACCGGACAAAAGGCATGTATTATCGTCTCCGATGTGCGAGCCCGACGGTCATAATGATGTATCTAGATGCCCATGGTTGGGTGCGTCTCGTCAGCACCTCACACTGAAAGATCACACTAGACTTTTCTGTTCCCATCCAAGGTTTGGCCTTTGGAAGGTAATCCTACTCATGGAGAGTCCTACCCATGTTCATTTTTCCAATACAGGTCACCAAAGCCACTTGTGCAGAGGTGCATTGTGACCGATCTTTGGATTGTCACCATGTGTCTGATGTTCATTCAAGACGGTTTACAGTGCGATCAAGGCCGGTTATCGCCTTCTTGATGGTGCCGGCGACTACGGGAACGAAAAAGAGGCTGGGGAAGGTGTCCGACGGGCAATCGCGGAGGGCATTGTGAAGCGTGAAGATCTCTGTGGGTTGCATGTCTTCGTACATAGGCCGAACTCAGTGCAGCTTTATAGTCATTACTTCCAAGGCGAGCTGAGCCATACAGGTGACTCGATCTATACGGCTGAACTAATGACGAGACAATAGCTCTGGAACACCTTCCATGCTCATGACCACGTAAGACGTTACCTACCATGGGTTGGCACATTTCTTGACTCAAGTAACAGGTGAAACAGATTGCCAAGAAACAACTCGAAGACTGGGGTATTAGTTATTTCGACCTCTTCCTGGTCCATTTCCCTATCTCCTTGAAATACGTTGATCCTAACCACCGCTATCCTCCCGAATGGTTTGGTGACGATGCCGAAGTGCACCTTCGTGGGTATTGTTTCTTTGTTCGTCCTGTGTTCCAGTTCATCCAGTGAACAGAAAATACGCCCTTGTCGGAGACATGGGGAGCTATGGAGGAACTGGTCGACGAGAATCTGGCAAAGAACATTGGTTTAAGGTATGCAATTGGCTCACCAAGGGGTCACTGCGCGTCTCACCATGTTCCAGTAACTGCCAGGGGTCCATCATCCTTGATGTGTTCCGTTACGCAAAGTATAGGCCACAGGCGCTTCAAGTCGAATTACATCCCTACTTGACTCAGGAGGGTCTTGTTGGCCTTTGCAAGACCCTCGGAATTGCCATGACAGCATACTCCTCCTTTGGCCCCCAGAGTTACCTCGAGCTTGGCATAGGCAAGGACACACCCTCTCTGCTTGAACACAACCTTATCAAAAACATTGCCACGGTTCATAAGAAGAGTATATTGCTTTGTTTACTACGCATACCGAGTCTCACATTGCACAGCAACTGCGCAGGTCTTGCTGCGGTGGGCGACTCAACGCGGCATCGCTGTTATTCCGAAGAGCAACAACCACAACAGACTGGTAGCCAACTTTCAGTGTGACGACTTTGACCTTTCGGATGTAGAAATCGCTAGTATCAGCGCGTTGAATATCAATTATAGGGTGGGTACGACCCGCTCTGTCCTGTATCGCACTCACACTCCTGTATAGCTCAACGACCCTGCGGATATTGACCCTCGTGTAGCCATTTTTGCTTGAGGAGATGCGAGTATGTACTGTACATGACATGCGCAGTCGAGTGTTCGGCAGCGGCGCAGCATGTCGGAGTTTAAAATAAATATATAGATTAGGGCGACCCTTTCCTCCCGACCCATATCACGCCCAACATGGTCGTCCAGTTCAAGCTCACCAAGACAAACGACTTGACTCGCCGTATCACGTTCGAAACGCGGCCCGCGTGGCCCCTTCTCTCTGGCAGAATCGCCAGTCTGTACGGTATTGCGATCGACAACGTCGCAGTATCCTACATAGATTCTGACGGTGATGATGTGACTCTTAGCTCTGCCGAGGAGCTCCAGGACTTCTACTCGTCGGTTTCTAGCACAGATGGAGGCGCCATCAAACTCGCCGTCCATGATCTCAGTAGCGTTCGGACCGCTAGCACTGCGCCTCAACCCCTCCCGAGTGCCGTGCCGCAGCAGCCCCACTTCCGCAACACCTTTGGTGGTCACGAAGTGTTACCCCTGATCTTCGATGCAGAGGATGAATGGCAGCGCCTGCCTGGTAACCTGGGGAGTCTCTTCCTCTCCAGAGATGCTCCAGAGAGCCCTCACGCCTTTGTTGAGGTCCTGGAGAGTGATATCAGCGTTTCCAGGTCTGAAGCAGACGGGTCTGGCAACGTTTCCTGCTCGGACCTCACCTCTACCCCGACGGCTCCACAGAACAAGGGCAAGGGTAAAGGACGTGCAGCCACCGTGGAAGACGATGTCTCGTCTGCTGGCTCTGTCATTGGTGATGAGGTACCGGCCAAGCCCCCCGTCCATGTTTTCGATGTAAGCTCCGAAGATATGTATGGACTCTCCCCTGGGTCCACCGTCCACCTTCCTCGGAGGGGGGATGCTACCCCAGCTCAAGCACAAAGTACCCCTGTTATCACTGAGCAGCCGCTCGAAGCTGATGTACCCATTCCTACCACTACCACCGGAGAACAGAATGGAGAGGTTCTTGATGACGACCCCCCTCTTCCATCCCTGGATTTACCTGATCCAGACCCCGCTCCTCCTTCCCTTGTGCATGACGTTGCCACACTTCTGACTACCATTTCTGCCATCATTTCTACTCATCCGGATTTGTCCGAACATCTCCGTAACATCATCGTCAATGCTACAAATGGCACCTACTGGGCTGCTCATCGTGATGCCATCTCGCGTGCTGCGGAAAATATCCACAGAACTACCATACAGGAGACAGGTAGGAGTCTTGAGGAGCTTCGTCGTGTTACCGAGCAAGAAGCTAGTGCTCGAGTTACAGAAGCGCTTGGGGGAATCTTTCGCGCGGTCGGCGAATTCACTCAAGTTGGCCAGAGCACTAGCCCACAGGGATCCAGGAATGCTACTCAGGTTACTCCTCACGAAATATCCGATGTCCCGAGACCACAGTCTGGTGCAGCACCAACTCCCTCCACACACACCCACTCGCCTCCGAATCCACGCCATATCCGCCACTCGTGGTTTGGTCATCTACCTTTCACCCACCCGGGGGGACCATTTGCGGGTGGGTTAGCGCATCCGCATCCACCGCCCCCGCCCCCGCCTCCGCCGCCACCACCACCACTGCCGCCTGCTTGTTATCCCGGAAGCTGGCCTCGCCCTCCTCCTCCTCGCTTCTGGGGTCGTGACCTCGATCCCCTAGCGTCTGTCGTCAACAGCCGCGACACGAGAGCGACAGCGGCAGACATTTTTGCGTCAGCTGCCGAGGCTCGAGCGCGTTCAGCTACCGAAACCACTGCTACTCAGTCGACGTCGCGTCCAGAGGTTGCACCTGAACAGCTTCGTGCTGAGTTCGAGAGAGCGAAGGCAGACTACAAGAGTCGCAAGGAAAGGTACCGCCAGGCCAAGGCCATCAGGAAGATGGCAGAGCAGAGGCGCCGTGAGCAGGAGTCTGCAAGCGAGAGGTTGGCTCAACGCTGCATCTCAGTCTAGCTCACTAATCCTTATTCAGTCATAGCATTTCTAGACAGACTTCTGATAATCCGTCACGAGTTGCACCAGAGCAGAACGAGCCTATCGTCATTCCCTCGACTCCAATTCCTGCACGCCAGACTACTGAGTCTACTGCAGCTGCCTCAGAGGTCCACATTGTCAGCAATGCCCGTGGGCCCTACCCACAGCTCGAGATGTTTAGCGTTCCCAGGCGCAGTCACACTACGGGCCACATGCACCATGGCCACGCCCATGAGAACAAGGAGAACCGCTCCTTGAACCGAATCATGAGAAAGCTCTCAGACGTACGTGTTTTCAGTCTGGTTGTGCTGTGATTGAAATTTGTCGTTGCAGATGGGCTTCACGGAGGCTACTTACCCCAATTTGAATGGCAAGGTGTCGGACCAATTGCTCTCACACCCACCTACTACCAAAGATATCGAAGATGATATCGTCACCATTCTAATCGAGGAGCTCATTTCTAGTGGGGGTGGTGCACATTCCAGTGGGGGTATCCCGGGAGCTTGGCGCTAAGATAAATTTGCTGCTGTTATCATGTGTACGATATGATGGGATGTGCTATGTAAACTAGTGGAATTCTGGGTTAACGCTGAATGCAAACACGTCCTCAAGACTCATCTAGAACAGAGCGTGAATGTTTCCACATGCTCTTTATGTTGTGCCCGAGCACATGACATGGGTCAGTTGAAAGGAAAATAAAGTCCCCCACGACAGATGTTTCAGAGCAGAATCCAGGAGATGGCATTCTCCACCAAGCATTGCGGCGGACAAAACAAGTATCGTCCTCGGCAGGCCAACGAAGCCCGGCCGCACAATGGAAGATTTATCCTTGACATCGGACTTCAACAAAGCAGAAGACATTGGCCGCCTTCATTCCTCGAGTATTAGTAAGTTAGGAACTACAGGTGCACTGGTCTGAACCTATGACCTGTTCAAGACGGCCACGAACGCTTGCAAGGGCGAGCTCTGCAGAGACAATCCAATACTACGGTAGAGTGCCCATTGTGGTAGACTGAAATGCGAGACAGGATCGTGAGATTTCCATCTGTTTATCGTATTCGGCGTAACAGCACCTCTGTACCTCTGTCAAAACACTGGTCGGAATTTTTTGTTCGCATGTCCTACACAGTGTCCGGGTGGCACAACATCTACTTTTGCCCTGCATTCTAGGTCATACACGCGAATCGATCTCGGAGTCGGGAGGCTCGATGGGGAGAAATCGTGCTGATTGGCACCAACTGGGTCAAGATACTTGTCCTCCCTGGGCCGCTCCGTCAGTACTTGAATGCACCCCGCTGGCGACGCACGCTTTACTATAGGCCAACAGACGGACTTAAACGACGCATGTTTCCGGACGTTTCGCGGTTTTCTGGACATGGCTCTCCGTGCTCCAAGTTTCTGATTAGACACTGACCTCGACCCCTAGGGAGTAAAAACCGTGGATCCACAGTCCTTGCTCCGTTTCGGATCTGCCGACCGTGCGTTTTCCATGCCAACCGTCCTTGATTTAGTAGCGGCGGGTTTCCCCGCCTCTGTTTCTCTCACTCGTCAGCAGTCGACCGAGCGCGATCTTCCGGAGCGGGGCCATCTTGTCGACTGCGCTCGTGTAGAAGACCACAAGTGGCGTTTGGTGGAGCTGACGAGCCAGCTGGCGGAGCGCGTTTGGCAGACGAGACAAGGTAAGGACGCGCCTTGATAGCTGCAAGAGAGAGAGGGAGAGAGAGAGAAGGAGAGAGAGAGAGATGCGGGTTTCGTTTCCCAGCCAACAAATAAAGGATATAGAATTATGGCGCCCACAAGGACAAACAAGCACGCTTTGGCGCGATTGGTGAGCCACATATCGATCACGAATGATCTCCAGAGTACAAGCTGCCTTTGTCGCTCCCCGCTATAAAGCTCGTCTCGCAGGCCCAGCTGCTCTCTCGACGTCCACGACCTCCCCACCCAGTGTGTAGCCCCCTCTCCTCCCTCGCCGTCCCTGATGGCCACCACAGAGCGCTGATACGTCATGCCCACTCACCCCCCACCCCTCACCCTCGTTGCAGTACGACCCGACGCACCGCTCTCCCCAACCCCCGGATCCAAGGCCTATGCGAACCTGCAGCTGCAGATCATGAAAGACACCCTTGCCGCCATGCCTGAACCCGTGTCTGGGGGCACGAGAGGGTTGCACCCAAAGACCAAAGAGCAGCTCGACATGTG
>JBBPUK010000045.1:0-22044 GCA_038094635.1 Tylopilus cervinicoccineus | reverse complement strand
CCTTCTTTTCAGAATGCGTACCGCCCGTCGTACCACCACTGCCCAACCTTTGGACGGCAAAGAGAACCACAGCCTGCAGCGAGGCACCCCAGCGACATCCAGCAGGAAGGCCCGACACCGCCTATCCACCGCAGAGCTCGCCCGGCTCGAGGACGTGTTCAGGCAAGAAACACATCCCTCCCGCCAGCAGAAGAAAGATCTCGCGGCCGAGTTGGGAATGTGAGTCGCTCTGACCCCGTCGAGAGCGTCCTTCATCTCAGCGAACCACCCACATATATATGCGCAACGACCTAACCGTTTGGCATCGCTTTGCAGGGACTACAAGACCGTCACGATCTGGTTCCAGAATAAACGACAGACGTCGAAACGGGGTCAGCCCCCACCCACTGACAGATTGGATGGGAATACAGGACGAACGAGGGCGGATTCCGGTCTGCGCACCGTGACCTCTCCGTCGCACAATGCCACGCTGGACACGTCGGGCGTCGATCCAACGACTGCCGACGCATCGGAAGGCAACAGATTGAACGCGATCGCGGCCAAGGCGATTGTCAAGATCAAACCTCTGATCGACACTCTGAATGCGTTAACATCAAGGCCGAGAGGACAGTTCGAGTCTACGGAGGCGCTGAACACCAAGGATGTCGACCTGCACTGGCCACAGAGCTTTTCGGAAAGCGCGATCACTGCAGCCGGATTAAACAAGTGCAGTCAAATAGCCGAGGAGCAGACCAAGGAAAAGTCCGTTAAGCGGAAGAGAATACGAACGCTCGAATGGGCTTGCGAACATCAATCCAAGCGCCGAAAGTTGTCCAGGGAAGCATATGCTAGACTTGGGTCCGAAGAGGTCGAAGATCATCTTAATCCTAACGACACCCACATGGATTCGGCATTGTCGCTGCTCTCCCTCGCATCCTCGCAAGTGGGTCCCCCGAAAGACGTGATGAGGGGTGCATCCCTGCTCCTCAGTTTCAAGCATTCCTGGCGCAGAAAATAGCAGATTTGATTTGAGGCTACATCTAGATGACGGATCATTGCCTACATACCATCTTCATTCGAGCTCAAGGGGAAAGGACTAGGCTACATTTTGCGGCAGACATGGCTCTGCAGTGTTGCATTGCGACAAGGTGCTAGTAGATAGTGCAATGGTGTAAATGTATGAAATGCTCAACAATATTCATATCTCGACCTCTTTACGTGCTTGTGAATTGAAGCCATTATCAATCAAGCGACGGTCTACTGCGTTTTCTGCCAGTTCTGGTGGTTACCAATGGTGTAAATTGATCTGGTGAAAGGGATTGGATATCCGAATGGATAGAATTTTTTGTGGGGGCATGCAAAATGGCCCGAGTATGATTTGGGGGAAGCCCATTGATTGCCTTGCGAGGTGTAGCAGTTTTGTTGTGTCGGTAAGCGTGGTCAGAGGAATCTGTGAGATGAAAAGTATATCATCTAGCTACAGCGCTGATCAGACATACCTGCTATCTCTTTGAACAATGGGACAAAGATGGCCAAAACTGCTTTGTTAGACACCACCGACGCGGTAACAAGATCGGTCTCTTGAGTAAGATCGACTGGCATATCGTCCTCTGCTTCGGCAATCCCGACCTCCGTTTGTGCTCCACGTGTCTCATCATCATCCGCAGTTCGTAGTCTCAAGAACGAATCAATCAGAGGCTCGAAGAATGTTTCTATAGGCGGCATAAGATGAGAAGGTGCATCGAAGAAGCTCGTGGTGTCACTACTCCGCCACGGTACCGTAACACCACTCCCCGATTCCTGATTCGCTATCGATGCGTGGGTCTGTTGGCGCGGACTCCACAGACTTGTAATGGCAGGGACACCAAATATTTCTTCGAATAATGATCTTCGTGGCGCAGCAGGATCTTTTTGAAGCGCCTCGGTAAATGTCCCAGGGTCCTCGGGGAGAGTGACGTTGTCACCCATGATTATCACATCGTATTTGTGTGTCAGGGCTACTAGCGAGAAATCGCCGGTAAGTGAGAGCGATGACTGGTGAAACCAGGCAATATTGAGAACGTTGAACGGAAGGGTGTATTCCATCAGTGGGGTGGGAGAGGTGGTACGAAACAGTGTGACTGATGAGGACGTTGAGTCAGGGAAGATGGGATGGATCGTGATGAAGGTATCATGACAGGGGTGCGACATGAGCATAGTGTAGTGGTATAGATTTTTTTGGTGCCAGGTTACTATCATGAAGATCTGTCAACATTGTTCGGCTGCGACTTTTGAAAGGAAAAGCACCTGACTGGGAAAGGATGTCCCAAACAACCAAGTCTACCCCTCCCGTAATGGCCAAGTACCGCCCGTTCCTGCCGATGAAGTGGGCTTCGGAGGGTTGGTGGCACTCTTGGAGAACGAACGACTGCTGGACAGCGTTAGTATCGGGGTCGTAGATCACGATGGCATTGCCGACGGGAACGACCAAGAGAGATCCATCGTGCGACCACGACACATGTCTAGGGATATCTGACCTGTGGTGGAAACTAGATCTTGATGTCCATGAAACTGGAAGTTGGGTATCAAGGTTGATTTGTAGTCTCGACAGCTTGATGGAAGAACTCACCTTCTTCAATCCCCTTCTTGTTCCTGACCCTTCGTATTCGCCATGCCTTTACATTCCCATCTTCACCCGCAGTTACAACCTGCACATCCTCCACACCCGGACGAAATGACATAGAGGTAACCTTGGCCAATCCATGCGGTCGATCGATTCTAGTATTCAATATCCAAAATGCCGTCTTTTTGTCCCAGTACCAGAGCTTAAGGTATATCTCGCTGCGGAATACCTCACCACCTTCACGCCTGTCAACAGTAGCCATCCATTCACCACTCGAAGAAATGACGGCTCGCTCAACACGGGCAGGTTCAGAAGCCTTGTCCTCGCGCCTAGAAACGCGATTTGAAGGCGAGACTTCGAGTTCAGCCACTAGGGTGAAGGTAGAAGGAGAGTATGTTTGGAGGGAGGAAGGGTGAGATGAAGGAAGGATAAGAGTTTCCGAGGGCTGGTGGAAAGCGAGTGGTGCGGAAGATGAAGACGGCCCGAAATTCGATACAAAAGGATCTGTCATCTGATGAGATATGGTGTGTGGGGTAGAAATTGATTGGCGTACCTAATCTTATTCGGGCGAAAACGCGCGAAAGTTTAAGCGTAGCCGAACTTACAAATGCATGACTGGCATCTGCAAGTCCCAAAAAATATTCTTCCTCTGTCGCTTTCGGTGGGGAGATGACGATGTTTGTTATTGGGGAACCAACCCGAGGGACGAATTCTCGTTTACCAGAATGCAACTGCCATATGACGAGGACGGACTCCTCGCCACCGCTCAGCAGATATGCGCCATTAGTGGAAAAGGCGACGGAGGAAACCGCATGAGCGTGCCAATGAAGTGTCGACGTCTGGGATTTTTTTTCTACACCCACTACCTTTACAATAGGATCTAGACAATACCAAAGTCGTACGAGGCCTTTGGCATCGCCAGTTGCAAAGTAGTCTTCAAACGGATGGACAGCAAGGCAGGTGAGGCGTTCCGGGGACACAAATTTCGTGAAACCTGACTTGAGATTTGATATCTGCGCGACATATGCCTTGTGGCCAGCGATAGCGACCAATCGTTCGCCAGTGGCAGAGACCGCAAGGCCGGCTGTTGCTTTGGTTTTCCCGATCGGCACGATTTGGGACGGTTTCTGAGCCTTTTCAGGGCTATTCGCACCCTGTGTCTTGAGGGAGACTCGGAGGACTATGTAACTCTCATCCTGAAGGACGTTGGGATGACCGGCCCGACGGGTGTCTCGTGCTAAGAAGCGTGAACAGCTGCCATGTGGAAGGCGCTTGAGAGGACTTACAGGAGCTTTGGCTCTTCTTCTTGACTGCCGCCACGAAGAGATGGTCCTTGATTTTGTCATGTGTGCACATGTGACGTATGGGTTGGTCGAGGCTAATAGTGCGCAACAGGACGCCTTCCAGGAAATCCCAGATCTTGATGGTCCCATCCAACGATGCTGTGATCAGCTGGAGTACGTTCTGAGGGTTCAGAACAGCGCAGGTGATGATGTCGGTGTGACCCTGGCCTTGTGACGCGGGGAGCGTAGATATGATCTTTCCAGAGGTCGCAGAATGAATCTTGATAGCGGTGCCCGTGATGGAGAAGAAGTGGCTGGGGAGATGGTCGAGTACTGGCTCGATGTCGCACGAAAGGAGACGCACCTGCCGTCTCTGGTGAATAAAGGAGGACACACGCTCGTGCTGGAATCTGTGAGCGGGTGCCAGCGCCATCGTCGCGGTGGTGGGTGCTCAGAGCCCGCTGCCGCCGTCTGTGGTCCGTGCGCTGCGTGCTGCGACGGTCTGACGCTGGACGTGCTCGCCTTTGGCTTTCGTGCTGGCATACCGCGAAACGCATCCCCGCCAACGAAAAATGTCATCAGCCACTCCTCGGCAAAACCCGGTCCAGATCTGGCAATCTCTTTTCTTTTTTTTTTTTTTTCTTCAAAACATATCCACGACCTTCTCCATATGCAAGGACCGAAGGCACTCGGTACTTGCCTACAGAGAAGGGCGTTCTATGTTCTACTCAGAACGTTGATTCATATCTAGCAACACGGACCCAAGCAGGTAAATACATAGAGAATAAAGCGCATCATCAGTCATCAGCTTAGCATCGTCCACCCAACGCATCGCTGGGAGGGTATCATGTCGTCGTGGTATGTCGTCCTCTCGGCGCGAACGGTCCAAGAGGGTGTCTGGCGGGTAAAAAAAGGGTAGCTCAACAGCTTTTGGAACCCACGAACGATCGGACAGAGCGACAGTACGTGAGGTCATCTTCGCTTGCAAACCGTCTCGCTTCAAGCATGGCGTGGTGTAATCTCTCCTCCTCCACAAGCTCGGCCTTTGACAGCGGTTCGCGTGGAGGTACCGGCCACCCCATATCAGCCAACGAACACCACAGCGACACCCGCGCATGCATATCTCTGCACTCCGTATCAGCATCCGTGAGGTTGATAACAGCGCATCGCAAACTCACCGCTTGTAACGTTCCACCAGCACCTCAAACCTGGCCCTACTGTCCAATTCATTCAAATCGGGGTCATTTTCCCATCCCAACTCCCTCAGTTCACCGCGTCGGTTTCTCATCCTGTCCATAAGTTCTTCCCACATTGATTCTTGACAAGCAAGTACGCTCTGGTAGCTCCAATAGAGTTGCATCGCAAGCGTGCTCTCGTTCAGTTTGTCAACCTTTTCCAATGGGATGCGGAAACGAGAGTTGGAGCCACTGCCCATCGTGCTTTCAGCAGAAGACCAGTCGACAACATACGATGGCAACTTGGTAGTTTGCGCTGTTTGGGGCGAACTAGGCAAAGGTGAGTCACCAGAATGACCCGTCAGGTGTGTGTTGGCGTCCGACATGGAATAGCTCCGATCGAACAAAGAGGACTTTTCTGTTGATGCCGAATGGCTGGTGCGTCTTGAATCTGTTGAAGAGAAGGAAACGGAACTAGGTCGGAGAGTCGGCATGTCTGATGAACTTGATGGCTGTGATCCTGCCTCGGTTTTATCCACGTCTCCACTCATTAGCAACGCATTGGCCGGGAGGGGTTGTGGAAGTGCTGGCAAGGGCGGTATCGCAGGCATACGGATATGCACGATCGGTGCAGTGATCACGTGGCGGAAATTAGACGTAAAGTGAATGGGAAGAATGGCTTGCGTCTGATCAATACACTAGTCATAGCAGAGGAATGCGAATACACACCAGTGGGTCGTAAATTGATAAACCGATTCTCGAACACACCATAATACAGACTTTCAAGTAATACATGATCGTGTGGTAACGATGTCGGGCCCGCCGGTGAGGGTGGTGGCGTTTCTTCTCGGGGTTGCATGCCGTTGGGATGATGTATTGAGTCGGATCGTTTATTGCGTACACGGAGAGGTGCTGTGAACCAGCTTGGGAGAGTGGGGAAAATGATATCTGATGGGATTTGAACATTGGCTTCATCAGGGACGGGGAGTAGACATACCATGCTCAATCACCTCCACGATACCACCTAGACTCAAGACACGGTTGACCTCCTTTCGTTTGACGAAGCTCATGAGTATTCTTGATCTACAAGATAGGATGGTGAGACTCACTTCAAGCAATACCCCCCACTACATTGCGAGCGGCACGAGAAAAGAGCGTGTCAACAGGTGTTCTACAACGCAACGAACCTAGAGCCCTGGTGGACGCTTACTTTATTCTCGGGGATTCCCCTGCCCAAATCATGCATACGAACGTGGTCGAACTCTTCGTCGTCAAACGGTAATTTCGTCGTCAAGCTGGGACATCACAGAGTGTCAAGTAATGCGCCTGCGGGTCCCAAAGCGATACTTACAAGTTACCGTGCATCCAACTTATGCGATTGGCGATCTCCGGTCCTAGCAATGACAAAGGTACTTGCACATCGACAAGATCGAATCCAACCTATAGATAGCGACATGAAAACGCACACAAACGTTATAGGACCAATCATACATACAAAGTGGCAATCTGGCCATTCTTTAGCAGCTTCGAGAACCCACGTCCCACCCTAGAACGGGAGAAGAAAGATGTCAGCATTGGCAGATACCGGACAGATGTAAGGTGAAAGGATGTGTGTGGTGGAAGCAAAGACATACGCCACATCCCAGATCGAGTGAGCGTTGTGGCTGGCGATCCGTAAAGGAGGCTATGGACACTGATTTCGTCAAGGGCAAGAGGAAGTTGAGGTCCAAGCTCTCACTGGGCAGGGGGGGTGGGAGAACGATGTTGAGCGCACTGTTTGGGGAGGAGATGGCGGGTTCACTCACAGCTCCAGGACCTGCCTATCGTAGCTCAATGGATATGGGGCCTTTTCGGGGTCGAACGAATGGTGTCTGTGGCCATGCTTGTTCAAGAAGTCTTTGTTTCTCGGGAGGACACGCCGACCGGCGGTAGTGGGGTCGGGCTGGCGAGGAGGGGCGGCGACGGGCATGGCGGCGACGAGGAGAGCAACGCTCCGGTGCAGAGAAGAGAGAATATAGGTGGACACGGGGTGCGTGGAACGACTGGACGACGGCGACGAGGCGTGGAAGTGACAACCTTGGCGATGTTGTTTATCGCTGTCTACTACTACTACTCCCATGCAACAAGTAGCCCAAATTCGACCGAAACCTGAACATGATAAGTAACATCCAGCGCGACTTTATCAACATCGTCCAAAAGTCTCCCAGCGTGATTCCACCAAGGAACGGGATATAAGACATGCCACCGTCCTGTTGGAACAAGTTAGCACGCAGCAGTGTGCAGCAAATGTCGGCCCACCCTCCCGTTCGTGATGATAATCAGCTCCGCACTGCCCTGGTAGTTCGCCATCCCATCGTTCTTGCCCGCGAGCACATTCAGTACGTTTTGGACAACCACCTTGGCATGGGAGGCGACCTTGGCTGCCTGCTTCTGCTCTGGCCACTCGACGACATCACCCACCGCAAAAATGCGAGGGTAATCAACCAGTTGAAGGGTCGGTTTGACTCTGATAAAGCCAGCCGGGGAGAGCGTCGACGAGCCGAGTGAGGCGACGAACGCTGTGTTTGGAGAGGGACCACGAGCCGAGATCTGTGTTGGTGCGAAACTGAGCTGAACGGAGAAGGGGAGAACCGAGCAATGCGTACAACAAGGTCAGCATCGGGTATGACTGTCCCTTTGCGGGTGACAAGGCCAACCGTGCCTTGCTCAGGGAAGGTGTCTACATGTTCGCTGAAAAGCAGGTCGATGCCGCGTGCGAGGAGACGGGAAGCGAGAGCCTGGCGAAAGGAAGATGGGTAGGTGCCGTTGAGAAGCTGGCGGTCGCCTTGAATGATGGACACTTTCTTGTCCTGGGACAGCGTCAGAAGACGGCCGTGATGTAAAAGACAAGTGGGACATACGGGGTATTCGTCCTTGAGTTCACCGGCAAGTTCTGTGGACCAACGTGAGCAGGGAGGCGAGAGTGGACAACGAATTCGACTGACCAACCCCGAGAGCACCACCACCGGCGATGACGACGTGCCTAGCATTGGCAAATCTGCTGCGCCAGGTGTGGACGTGGGGCAGTACGTTGGCTTCGTGGAGAGGGAGGTCGACGGGCCCTTTCCAGTTTGACCCCGAGGCAACAACAAGGATCTCGTACGGAATGCGTTCGCCGCTCTCGAGCACGACATAGCCGCCAGACTGGGCATCACTAGGTTCTATGGACTTGACGACGCCGACCCTGGTCTCGCCGTTGCGCTTCCGGAAGAGCCTGTCGAAGGGAAGGAGGGCTGTGTGTTCGAGGTTGGATGCCTCGCTGACGATGAGACGGAGGACAGCAGGGAGGGGTACCGCGTACGGGCGGGGATTGACGAGGACGATGTGGTACTTGGACGCGTCGAGCTTGGCTGAGAGCGCGGAGACGACCGCCGTTCCAGCGAAGCCACCGCCGACGACGACGACGGTCCGCTTGGACGCCATCTCGACCGATGCCACCACTGTCTGGAAAACAGCGCAAAGCCCAGCTCAAGCTCAAGCGTGCAGTCAAGCGTGGCGATGTCCCCCCGCAGCCAGATCAGCACCAGAAACGCAAGAAGAGGGGACCAGCACAAGACCAGGCCTCCAAGAGCGCTCGCAGCCTCCAGAGCGAGTTTGTGAAGCTCGACAGGACCTTTCTCGATGACACTAGAGCACTGGCAGGCTCCGTTGCCCTCAGGAGACCCATCCCAAGCGACACCGCAGTGCTCAGACACGAGTGGATCGCTCCCTCCCCGCCAGGGCCCCAGCTGCCTCAGCTCACCGTGCCAAAGAGGCCCAGATGGAGGTACCAGATGTCCAAGGAAGAGCTCGACGCCAACGAACAGGCCTACTTTCGCGCCTGGCTCGCACAGCAGGATGCAATCGTCGAGCAGTGGCAACGCACACTCAACACGGCCCCGTCGACCACCACTCCTGGGCCTGATGTTGCAGCCGAGCGCGTCGACGACTCCGAGACCCACCCGATGCCCCATCCGCCCACCCACTTTGAAAGAAACATCGAGGTTTGGAGACAGTTGTAAGCCGATTCTCCTGCCCATCTCCCAGAGACTAAGTGACCCGAACACGACACATCCCTCCATCGGACGTGGAACAGCTGGCGCGTCACAGAAATATCCCGGATCCTCCTCGTGCTGCTCGACTCCCGTTGTCCACCTCTCCACCTCCCTTCTTCACTTTCTGCACACCTCAAGGTGCCCACCTCTTCGTCTGCACAACACGACACCAGCTCACACTCGAAACAATCAAGACTTAATGGCCCACGTATCATCTTCATCCTGACTAAAGTGGACATTTCCGGTCCTTCACATACTGTAGCTTGGACGTCTTTTCTAAACGCCAATTATCCCGGCGTTCCAGTCGTCCCAGTCGAGGCGTATGCGCCAAAGTTGTCCCCCGCAGTCGAGCAAGGTCCCACCCGCTATGAGCCGCACCTACCAGACACTTTCAGGGAAAGACTGGTCCATACACTCAGGGGTGTACACGAACAGCTCCTTCACCCTCCCCCGTGGGTGACAGCTTCACGGCCAGGGGAAGACGAGGAAAAACGATCACAGAGAATTGCCCAGTGGAGACCCACAGTCAAGCGGGACATCGATTGGCACGGGGTCCTCGAGGCAAAGGGAAATTTGGTAGGGAAAGCTGTCGGCGGTGCTGCCGTGCCCAAAGGGCAAGAGATCGAACATGAAACTGAAGGAACAGAGGGGAATGACATCAGCAGTTCAGATGGCGGAGGGGAACGAGCGGACCATGCCTACGAGTGGAAAGAACCCCAGTTTCTGACCATTGGACTTATTGGTATAACCGTGTACTCCGTTTCATGGCCAACTACTCATCCAACTTGTGCTTTCATAGGTCAGCCCAACGTCGGGAAATCATCTCTGTTAAATGCGATATTCGGGAAGACACGAGTACGTGCATCGCGAACTCCTGGCAAGGTGTGTAACTGTATTGCTCGCCCTTTGACAACTGATCGAACCATCTCTAGACAAAACATTTCCAAACCCTTTTCTGGACTCCCGATGTCCGCCTTGTTGACTGCCCAGGACTCGTTATGCCCTCATTCGTACCAATGGATATCCAAGTGTGTACACACGCTCTCTGTTTCAAGTGGTGTTGTATGCATATCCAAGAATAGGTCCTTTCGGGTACCCTTCCCATCTCTCGGATTGCTGCGGTGCCCTTTTGTGTACACCAACTTGCTCGACTTCTCCCCCTAGAACAAATCTTAGAACTCACGCATCCATCATTGACCGTCTCGTCTGTATTTGCGACGTCTACTCCCCCAAACGATTGCGGTTCGATTCCGCAGTCCGGCAAATCCACCTCGAGTGCCAAGTCCAAATCCAAGCCCACACCCACTGATGTGACTCTGGTCGAGGATAAGCGCACCTGGAGACCAGAACAGCGCCCACTGGAACAGACCAAGGTTCAGCCCAGAACACCTAAATGGACAGCGAATGACATCATGACCGCCTACGCCGACAAGAAAGGGTGGGTTACTGCGAAGGCCGGGAGACCGGACATACATAGAGCTGGGAACGCAAGTGTGTATTCGCCAACTGGACTCGTCAGGAAATCGCACAGACCATTTGACATATATTTGCGCAGTATTGAGAATGGTTGCCGAAGGAAGAATCCCGTGGGCGTTCTGGCCTCCCGGCAGTTCGGTTTCAAGTGACGACGGCATCTGGTTCAAGGACGGGGTGCAACAGCACACGTGGGACGAGCTTGAGATGGACGAAGAAGAGGATCCTGCAGAACAGGATGACAGTGAGATGGAAGAACCATCGAGCGAAGACGAGGACACCAAGGTTGGGATTAGGGTTGCACCGGAAGAGGAGGGTGAGGAGAAACCCGTTGTTCTTGGGAGGAACATTGGCCGGTTTGGGACCCTCAGAGTTGAGTAGATAGTCTTGGGTTCAATTGTCCAAACTCGTTTTCTACTCTTTCCAATGCCATGTTGAGCTCGTGGTTGAGCAGCAAGTCCAGCCGTCACCGAAACCCTTCGCCAGCCCGCGACAATGCGCAGCCAGGCCCTTCAAACGCCTCGTTGGTCTCCCAGTTTACCGTCGGACCTGTGCAGTCTCCAGGTAACTTGACCTCCGTGTCCGATGTACCGCTCGAGGATGCCCATGCACAAATCAACGACACCAGTGTCTACGCACCCACTCCCAGTCTGATCCACGGTGCAGAAAGGGAGGTAGCGACACTGAGGACATCCGGCGCACCAACCTCCAGTCTGGATGCGACGACCTACAAGCCTGGACGTGGCAGCGCCCGGATCCCCCAGATCTATCCTCTGGAACGCCCCGAAGGAGCCCTGTTCACGCCCCAGGACGCCATCGTCGCGCAGGTATTTGGCAAGTCTGCCCCTCCTGCGACCCATTCCACCCATACTACCCCGCCGCCAGGCTCGAACGCGCCGCAACCCTCTGTGTCGCTAATGACGTCCGATTCACTGCACTCGCCTCCCTCGATACCCGCTTCGCGCGCACGATCGGTAGGCCCCACATTGACGATCTACGATCCATTCTCGGGTGCGAAACTCGGCGAGCAGACACCCGTATCATCGTCTACAGCCACTCCGGGAGAGCAGTCTACCTCCGCTTCCCTTCCTACAGTGGACGACCGCAAACTATGGTCGAGCCTCGAGCGCATCTTGGAGCTTCAGGCTGAAATAGCTGCGATGCATGCGGACATGGAGGGCGTTGGTGGAAGAGGCCCGGGGAACATTATCCACACGGGCACCATCTCCCCGAGTGTGGGTGCGGGTGAAGGCAGCAATGTCGGGCTTAGAAAGGGGTCGAAGAGGGGCCATACTTTGCCGATTGGCGACGAGGAGGTCGAGGAGCATGAACCAGAGGTCGGTGTCGCAGGGGGCGCTATTTCCGAGATTTCCACCGACCACTCGGGTGGCGAGGACGAAGAGGGCGAAGACGGTACTCACGGGCATGATAAGAGAAAGCGGGACGAAGAATTCGCCAGACTTGCGGAGCAGTTTGCACAGCGAAAGGCGGCCATCGGTGGGATCATGAACAAGGTCCGCACGTCCTTGAGTTCGTCGCCCAACCTTGTATCCTGACATTCACCCAACCAGCTCGATGCCCTCTCGACGGCGCTGAAGACCTTCCATACACTTCCTCCTCCGCTTTTCGACCTTGCCGTGTCTCCGTCTCGCACCGATACCATCTCGTCCGCACCATCCAATACGACACCGGTATCTTCTCCACTCCATGTACGTCCTGACAGACCATTATCGCTCTCATCCATCACCACATCTCAAGCTGGAAATCCTGCCACTCCTCTGATCGTACCTCTCTCTCCGCCCGTTCTGCCCAAATCCACCCTGGCACATCCCACGACATCGGGAGATCAGAGTGCCTCGCCTGTGCTTACACCTATAATGACCCCGGCTTCGTCACAGATGGTTTTGCCGACGATCGTACCGGGGGCCCCACATGTGGAGAGCCCCGCTGATATGGATCATGTACGATCTATTTTCCAACGGGTGCCATGAGCGATGTCGCGTGTTCTTCATATCGGTAGTAATCCCACCTTGCTAGTCAGGCGTAACGTCGATGACGCACTAGATCATTATATTGAAGAATATATGGTACGTATCGTAAAGCTTCACTACTTTGTGGAGACACAATAAGATAAATACACATCGTGGAGCAGATCAGAGAAATAAATACAGGAGTCGTGAGAAGGCGAGAGCAGGAACCAGCCTGTTGCAAGCGTCCTCAAACGGACGCACCCAAGGTCTCCAGCGCAGCTCTCAGCTCTCTGATTGCGTGCTGTGTGTCTTCGTAATCAAG
Organism: Tylopilus cervinicoccineus; assembly: GCA_038094635.1. Lineage (NCBI taxonomy): Eukaryota > Fungi > Basidiomycota > Agaricomycetes > Boletales > Boletaceae > Tylopilus > Tylopilus cervinicoccineus. Next base: position 9,167 of record JBBPUK010000045.1, on the reverse strand, counting down.
TGCTGAAATGGCAAAACGACAGTGCTTCTGTGCCTTTGCGATGAGTTTCGGGGTCAGCTCCACTTCTCGTGGGGGTGGAGCAGGGTATGGAGGCACGTGCATGGAGTCAGTATGTGGCGATGTGACTGAGAATACGGGGGGCACAGAGGGTACATTCGGAACGGGAGGAAGGTGAGGCGCAGGAAATGTTGGCGTGGCGTGAGGGACGGGAGGGAGAGGGGGCACGACGAACGAAGGGGCACCCACCCTCGGGGAACCAAGCATGACTGGCCCATCCGCAGGTGTGTAAGATGGGGCTCCAGTGGGTATGAACCCTGGCGGCAGATCGGTAACCCTAGGGGATGGTGAGGACGCGTCTGGGGGAGGGAAAGGCGGGGGCGCAAATCCGTGTCTCGGAGGGGAGGATCGGCCGGGGGTGTCAAAGGAGAACCGCACCCTACCTCGACTTAGAGTGGCATCCTCGATAAGCTCGGCGTCACTGCCTGCGCCCTCCATCTCGGTGCTGACCCACGCAGACCTAAGTTTGCTGCTGTTGGCCTGAGTCATGGGGTCGACGACGTGCTCGTGCCAGTTGTTCAAGCTATCCGAGCTCCCTGCAGTATTGTCTGGAGCTCCCAGTCCCGGTGTTCTGGCTAAATCGAATCCGGGCGTGGCGGTAGTGCTCCAGCGGCCAGGGCTGAGTGCTTCATTGTCGTGTTTATCTTGGCCGGGATGGATCGGGAGACAGTTTGCGCGTGCAATGTCCTCGGGAGGAATGGACGGTGGCGGGGACTGACGTTTCGGGGAGCGGGAGGACGAGGGAGACGGTTCGCGGGGAATGGGCCTCGGTGGCGTTGGTGGATGCTGCACCGAGATAGATTGATCCGGGGAAGACGACCGGTCAGGGTCTAGTTGGGACCCTGCAGGCCCGGGAGCTGGGCGCCTGCCTTCGCGGAAGGCTTTGGCAATATCGACTGCTTTCCATTTGGCGTATCTCAGCTTGCTCTCTGTCTGCGGGAGAGTTAGTGCGCATGGACGATGGTGCGGAGACGGGCGTCGTACCGATTCCGAGACGTCGGTCTTTGGGAAGACACGAAGGACTTCGAAGAAGTTGGCAGCGGCCAAGAATTTTTTCGCGGTGGACCTGTGTGCGCATGAGATACAGCCTCGTGTAGTGGACAGAGAGGAGATACTTTGTTGCGTTGCCGGCCCTGTCCTCGTCGTCTGCCATCCTGAACACCCTCAAGGCAAAGTTTTCGACATAGGCGGCGCCAGCGGGCTCGACGTCGATGGTGTCGTTTGGACCGATCTCTCTTTTGAGGCGTTCGAGGGCATCGAGGAGGTTGACTAGAAGTTTTCGGGAATTGGTGTCTTGTGCTTTGAGGGATATGCCAAGCTGTGCGGCGTAGTAGGCACCTGGGGGCGGTCAGCGAGCGGCGGGGAGCGCGAGGAGGGGACGCACACCAATACGCGACGGCGGGCTCGCGCTCGACGAGCTCCTCGGCGCGCTGTAGATAGGGCGCGATGGACCTGAGGCCGACCGAGAGCGGTGGCAGCCCGAGCGACATATGGTGGTGGTGGTGGTGGTGGTGGTAGTGGTGGTTGCTGCTGTTGTTGTTGTTGTCGTCGTTGTCATCGACGTGCTTATATACTCTACGACGACTCCAAGGACGCGTGTTGGACGCGAGGTCACCTCGACCCGCACAGGATGGCGCCTCGCTGAGCCCGCTACAGTACCAACGACGCATCCTCGCCTGGTCTCGATCGAGACGGCCACGGCCCACTTGCAAATGAACACCGCCTGGCTTCTTGCTCCGGTCCCAGAGCACCTGCCAACCAGCGTCCTGTGTTCGACCAATGTCGGTGTCACTGGCCTCGACTGCCCAGCACCAAGATCTCGCGACCAGACTCCGGCCCTCTGTCCTCCTCGCCCCCGACCTATCTACGATCCCCTCCTCGACCCTCGTAACGTCCTCTACGACTTCCTCTTTCATCTTACCCCCCTCGGGAACGCTTCGCAGCTCCTCCGATGCCACCGCATATCCCCCCAATCAGTGGTCCCACTCCCTGGGCCTGTTCTCCTCCAGCTGGCTCCCATCTCTCCGCTCCATATCCTCCATGCGGGGTCTCCTCCTCGCCGAGATGGGCGAGTCCACCGTAGAGCTCGACGTCTACGCACAGCCCGGTAGCTCAGGGTACCGTGTCGGACAGAGGATCGAGCAAGGTTATCTCACACCAGGCGGAAGTACAGTCCCAACAATCGTCGGCGCGGCCTTTGAGATCGGCAAGGATGTATGGTGCGAAGATAACCAGGTCAAACCAGGTCGAAGAGGTACCTGGAGAGGGAGGAGAGGCACAGCAAAGGACACGGACAAGCCCCAGGACGACGTCGACCCCGCTCCCCATGGCGTGGGCCTCTCCACGAGCGACACCTTGCTGCACATATCTGTCCCTCCCCATAAAAGCACATCCGAACTACGCATCCTCCTGGGCAACTCTGCTTTCCGGCTGAAACGCAACGCGTCCGTCCTACCACCCACATCGTCCCGGAGAGCCGTTAGCAGCGGGGCACCGTCTACTGCTGTGAACGACGGTCTTCCCCCCGATGCTCTTGCTCTCGAAAAGGCGAAACCGCATGCCCGTGTTGAGATCGACATCCTTCTCGAGAGCGAAACATGCGTACAGGGCAGCGCACTCAAAGGTCATATCACGATTCACGTCCGCAAGAATGTTGACAAGAAGCAAAACACACCTATCCTTCTTTCCAAAGCAAAGGTCCGTGTCGTGGGTTACGAAGCAATCCCATACGGAAACACGCGATGTACATTCTATCAATGTACAGCCCTCTTGTCCCACGTCGCACCCGCCTGGGACTCCGTCTTGGCAAGTCCACCCGACGGAGATGGCTGGGCGGAAGCGAAACCGGGCATCCACGTATTGCCCTTCTCGCTGACTCTCCCCGCAGACGGAACCTGTGGGGTTGCCAAGGGCACACTGAACATTCACTCGGGCGTGGCGCTCAGATACTTTGCGATGGCGTCACTCAGGCTCAAAGACACAGAAACTTCAGCAGAGTCTGTTGCACATTTTTATCGGTCTTGCGAGATCTGGCCCCGCTTGTCGTTTGACATGAAGCTTTCGCCTGCCCCGCGTCCACTACTGAGCGAGGCTGCAAAGACCGTCTTCATGGGAGGGAGCGGAAAAGTCAGGCTCAGCGCGGCGATGCACAGACTTTATTGGGTTGCTGGGCAACGGTGTCCAATCCACCTCCGGGTTGTCAACGAGTCAAAGAAGACGGTGAAGGGAGCGTCGATTACCCTTCTCAGGACCACGACCGTGTTCAAGCCGCTCACAGGACGAAAGGGAAATGCTGACACTGATCCGGATGCGTGTGAGACGATGACGATGAGAAAGGTGGTTGCCGCGAGTGTGCTGGTGATGGGTCAAAAGTGCTCCAAGGGACATGCCAGTGCAAAAGGATGGTGGACAGGGGTACGACCCGGGGACACAGCAGACTTTGTGCACCACATTGTGCTGCCGGTGAGTTTACTTTTCGCTGGACCTGCGTAGACCGTTCCGACTGGCAAACGACAGCACGACGCCCTGTCCGTGTCTCGTGTAAGACTACTGGAAGTGGAATACACCCTCAACGTCAACGTTACCACAGGTGGCCTATCCTCTGACGTCGAAGCCACCTTGCCGATCAGAATCATCAACTTCCTCTCCATTGATCCCCCTCCCACAGCCGCCATTTCACAGTTGCATGGACGGCTTCGCGCGAAGCCGCAGCTCGGGCGCAGTGAGACGTGGTACCGCAAGTTACGACATAATAACGACGTTGGAGAGACCGTGCCTGGAATGAAGTACTCGGGGACTGACATGACGGTAGTGGCGCCGCAAGAAGGCGAGATTAGCTCGGTCTCTCAGGGTGGAGACTCTCCGTCCGTCTATCCTCCTTCCGATTCGACGGGCACCATCACGCAACGTTTAAATGTTACGGCCTCTCTGGACGAGATCGATCGTGTTATTGGAACCGACTCGCGGATACACAATTTTGTCACGGAGGCTGGGCAGCTGACGGTGTTGGGATCAATCGGATCCAGACTTGGTCTGCGTGGTCCTCGTGAGCCGCGTCTTACCTCGCTGCCGGAGGCAGTCGCTCCCTTGAATCCGCGAGAAGAGAGCACGCCGCGAAGGCACCTGGGATCAAACACGTTGCCTGATCGTCCACAAGAGAGGGAGAAAGCGAGCAAGGAGACCGTCAGACCCTTTGTCGGAAGACAACCCTCTATCACACGGGCGTCTTCGATGCTGGTGGCCAGGACGGGTGCGGGCGAAGACGACCAAGACGGGATGAAGAGCAGGTCCAAGTCGGAGTTTTTGACGACTGTCGCCAGGTGATGAGACGGTAGATTCGCATGCTAGTACAAGTTCTGAGTACAGAGTGCTGTGAGCAGTCGACACGGCGATCTGACGCATCGTCTAATACATTTCCAGGCTCATGCCATCATTGATCTCGTAGTCTCTGAGAGTGATGTGATCCTTGTAGATGGTGTACCTTGGCAGTGCAAGTGCAGAGATGGGTGAGGAGAGCGGCCCCCACTGTGTGACCGACGGCTCACCATTTCTTCAACTGAATCTTTCTGGCGTCCGTTCCCGTCTGCGCAGCGATGAGCTTCTTGAGGTCACCGACGGTGTCGTCGGAGCTGCACTTGACACGGACTGCAGGTCGTCAGATCAGACGCGGTGCGACCAGAGAGCGGGTGGTGGCCGACCTTTGCGACCCAGACGGTCGTTGGCAATCACCTGGACGAGGCGGTGAGGTTGGAGCGCACTGGCAGCTGGGGACGACGCTACCTCGATCAACGCCATCGTCGTGCTCACTGAGAGTAGTCACACGTGACATGTGACAGACCCCGCCATGGCACTCGCGACGCCCGTCCGAACGGGGACAGCACCGATAGCGACACCGACCGCGTACCGTCCATACCCCCAGCAACAGCCTGCACGTCCAAATGTCACGGACGACTACGAGCGTGAGCACCGACCCGGACCGCCAGCAACGTGCTGACCGTCGCTCTAGGATGGTACACCGAGCACACGCCGAACAATCGCATGGTGCTCTCGCTGCGTTCCACGATCCACCCAGAGATCGGATGGGCACTAGACAGACTCCACAGGCTATGCACCAACGACCTGTTCATGCTAAAGTCCCTCCCAGGCCTCACAGACGCGCTGTTCGAATGGCCCGAGTGGTACGCCAGGGAGGGTCATCTCGAGTCGGAAAGGCATCCTTTCTTCTCCCTGTCCAGAGAGGCGGACAGAAAACGCAGACACGCCATCGAATCCCTCTTCGTCCTTCGTAATTCGGCCACAAACGAGCCCAACGCCGTCGAGCTCGCCGAGTTCCAGCGAACGCAACCTATGATATTCGACGCTCTCCAAAATCTCGACCCAGAGTCAGACGCCAACACCGAGTTCATTCTCAACATCATTGAGCTTTTGCAAGCCATCGCTTTTCGTGTTACCCTCCCCCATCTAGACTCTGTGGGGAACAGTCCACTCCGCAGCCTGCTCTGGATTGCGGGTCACTCGTCGAACCGCACCCTCATCATCTCCGCCCTCACAGTCCTCGGACAGCTGCTCATATACCCTGCGAATGTGGCGCGGCTGGAAGCCGACTCGTCCGCCCTCAAAGCCTCGATACGATACCTTCCTCTCTTCGTGGACAAGCCGCTCGTTGAGGCCGCTTTGAACTACTTGTATGCACACCTGTCGCATCCCCCGATGGCAAAAGCATTCCTCCTTCATCCATCGATGCCAAGTACGCTCAGGGTTCTCGTCAGCCTCTTACTCGTAGAACAGGTGGAGGAGGAGGTTTCTGTGGACATTACGGGTTCAGTGCGTACAATATCTGCGAACGCGACCTTTGCTACGTCAGATCATGATCTGACGAGCGAAGAGTCGGAGCGACTAGTGCCCATGCCAGAGCCGACGCGGTGTTACGAATGGTACGTTCCTTTGTTCTCGTTCCAAACATTGTGTTCACGCTGCCTGTTAGGATGAAAACCATGTTCGTCGCAGAGCTGGAGGGTGAGCTCACGCAAGTCGACTTTTGGAATCTTTACAAGGACGCGTTTGCACCGCACGTCGAACACTTTCCAGTGCTTGTGGCGTCGGATGTGATAAAAAATGTCAATGTCGTGTTCCCCCAAGCCCAGGCGATGGTACTACCTGGTCCACCTCAGCGATTTGTCGTCCGTGGGGTCAGCCGGCGGAAGGAAACAGAGACGAGTCAGCGATTCAAATGTCAGTGGGACAGGTCCCAATGTAGTGCCACACCTCTCTCAAGTGCTGGTGAACTGTACGATCACCTAATTCACCATGTCGACGATCTCGAAGCAAGTCAACCGTTGTGTCTCTGGTCTACTTGCGGTGCTCCGCGAATGCCTCAACCGCACCTGAGATTACATGTCCTCACGCACATACCGTGTGCGCAGTCTCCTGCACGGCACCCCACGCAAGATGACAATATCACGATCGCTGTAGACGACAACTACCCACTGGCGAATCCGACACTACGTCCGCCGCCACCGCCACGGACCACCTCAGTCAAGTTCCCTCGCCCGGTGGTCGATCCTCCATCCAGCTCTCTCACTGCGCTGCTTATAATTCGCATCCTCTTTCACACGTCGTTCGTCGCAACCGACCTAGCACCCCGACCAGACGGCGAGCGGTTCGGGTTCCCTGGAGTGGTGGAAGAGGACGATGGAGAAGTCATGAGCGAGGACTACGGGGGTGAGGTGGAAGGGGAGAGGAGAGGGCGAAGAGCGTTTGTGGGGGTTAAGAGAATGTTGGAGGGGGTTAGGATGAAGGACGAAGCGCTTGCTAATTGGATCGCGGAGATGATCGATGCGGGATTCGACGGATTACTGCAGTGACGCGTATTCAATGTCAGATAAAAGCGTCTCTCGGGTGTTTCATGGCGCACACTGGAGCCCATGGTTGTCACTCAAACCTGAGGTTTTTGGATGCCCTTGTTAATTTTATAGTAGACGATCGACGAGTCTTCGGAACAGATCGCTACAAAGAGCGTTTCAGGCGGGTCCGCAAGCTGGTTGGCAAGTGCAGCGAATGCATCACGTATCCTGCGGGGGTCAAAACGGATGGGCAGTAAAGAGCTGTTTGGACGTACCACGATGTGCTGAGGGATTCCGCAAGCCCGCATGGCACGACGACACACGTTGATGGCGGCTCGCCTGCGGTCTGGGAGGCGGCTGCTCGATGAAACGCACCCACTTTTGCGAGACGGTACGCACGAGTGATGGCCGGAGACCCTTGATAGCGCCACGTCCACACTCTGAAAGCTCGAGCAGTTGGACATGCGTCCATTTCTGTGCTGTGTGCACATCACGATGTCGGCTCGGGGCATCGGAGGCAAGACAGTACACATACCCAGCGCGACGTCGTTGAACGTCTGAAAGAGCGCGCCTGCCGACCTTGGATATTTTGCGATGAGCGCTGCGAGACGGGGATGCTGGGGATCGTGTTGAGCGGGTTTTGGGGGATGGTCTTTGCAGCGAAGTAGTACTTACGGACGGGTGGGATTGCATCGCAGGAGATGATCTCGCTCAAATGCCGCTTTGCGTGGTCACACGTCTCATGACCACCGTTGAAACCAAACTCGAGGTGTTCTACGACCGTGGACAGGATCTTTCAGGCAAGCCGCGACGGCCTGCAGCGTTTCATGACTTGACCTCAGGGCCCCTCGGCCCAGCTCAGATGTCTCGCCCAATGAGACGGAACGTCAAGTTCTTTTAGCGGGCGTTCTTCGCGCTCGATCTCGATCGCGATTTTCTGAGCATGTTCCTCGCTGCCGTACCGAAAGACGAGTGTCTACGCGTGCACAAGGTCTGACCGCATCTACCTACGATGACTAGATTCGTCCCCGCCAGTAGTCGTATCTGTTCGTCACGTGCGTCGACTTTGCGGCTAGCAACGAAGAGGATACGACCATTCGATCGAGACGTTGTCAGTCGTGCTGCGGTGCATCCTGGCAAAGAACCTCGCAGGATGGGTGGTCTTTGCCCGTGAAATCAATGAGAGCGACGAGGTGTGAATGGCGACTACGTGGACGGGGATATTTGACATTTGTACCCGCAGCATGATTGACGACGGTACGCTTGGGTTTGACGTCCAGATTTTACGTCGCGATGCTGATGACACACGGAAGCTGCCTTGCGGCATGGGGTCCTTCGACTAGCCATTATATATAGTATCAACCAGCCGAGCCCCGGTGCATATCTACTCCGAAGAGACCTCTTTGGTGAACGTCCGTCGATGGCCTGCAGTCTGGTGATGGTTCCACAGCTTGTCAAGTCGCGTGAAACGGAACGCTATACGTTTGAAGCGACTCTTTTCTTGCCAACTTTCACATGGTCGGACGCCGCCAAGTTCAATCTATACCCTTGGCGTATTCGGGACACTGGCGACATTGAATTGGTGGGAAAGATATGCTCGCTTGTGACGCCGCTGTCAGGTATGCGGGAGTTGCCTCGAGATTGGGACGGATACTGACATGTCAGGAGTATTACGATTCGATACCGACGTTTCCAAAGACGTTGATCGCGTCGCCGAGGCTCGGTCGTCACCGCGGGAATTGCTCAAGAGCCAGTGAGCACTGTGTCTGGACGTGACGGTTAGGTTGCTGGGGTCTCGCTACTTTTGCTTTTCGCGCAGGTGTTGACGGATCACTGACGACGGGGGGGACCTCTTGTCGTTGTCGTTGACCCACGGGATGTCGTCTGCTTCGGTGCAGCGTGAAACCAGGGCACACGACTGAAACTTGGTCGGAGATGCTCCGATTGGTGGATGTTGCGCTATCGAAAGCGGAAATATTTTTAGCGACGCCGGGCGATGTCCACGTATTTGTTGTACGTCATGCTTGTTATCTCGCGTCCTCTGAAGGAGTCGTGCACACGCTTGCGCAGCCGGGCGCCGTGGTCAGAGTGTGCGACGGGGGAGAGAGCTGGTGCGACGAAAGAGAGCGGGTGCGGCGAGGGAGAGCGGGTGCGACGAAAGAGAGCGGGTGCGACGAAAGAGAGCGGGTGCGACGAAAGAGAGCGGGTGCGCAGACTCCCAGCGAGTCGCGCAGCTCGTGGACAAGGCACGGGCAAGATCCGCGGTGC